>VZRR01013719.1:54294-264984 GCA_013398015.1 Oreocharis arfaki
GGAGAGGAGAGGAGAGGAGGGGAGAGGAGAGACTGGACCAGCAACTTGCTGCAATGGGTAAAGTGAAAAATCACCAGACACATAATTTCTAGAGAAAATTAGGGAACCTTAATATGACACTGTTCTTGTGAACTAAAGCAAATACTGAAGATAAAGAAAACAAGAGTTTGAGAAAGAAAGCTATTGGTTGGGAAAAAAAGATAAGAGATTCAGTTTTCAATAGAATGGATAACACTGTAAACTGCAGCAGGCTGTCACTATGAAAAAAGCAGCAAGTGTGTTTAATTAAAAATGCTGCTTTTTCATGTAAGTCTGGGCTGTGTCAACATGCTGCCTGCCTAATCTGAGTATAAAAAGAGCTGGTAGCAGTGAGATAAAGTGCAAGCCAAGGCAATGGTTTGGATGTTTGGGTTTTTTTTCTTTTTCTTTTATATTGTCACTCTACTTCGTGGATATATTTTTAATTCCCAGGCATTAAGCAGCCTCACGCTCTTTCTCAGATCCACATTAAATTGGATCATTCGGTTAGGAACTGTAAAACACCAGAAGATGTATCTAGCTGAAAAAGGGAGCAAAGACATCCCTCTTGAATATTGAGATATGTTGGACCCAAGAAGTTTTGGGGTGCTCTTGGCACAAAGACCTGTGAACTTTTCCCAATTTATTGCAAATTCAGTACTTGAAGAATGCAGAGGAGGGTTGTGGAGGGGGCATGAAAACTCAGTAAGGCTCTCACATGCAGCAGGTACACTGAATACATGGAATGTTTTCCTGACCTGCAGAGGAAGTAAATTTCTGTGTCATATCCAAGACTCTTACTAACCTTTAAAACCACTTGGAGGAAAACAGAACATGACCTGAAGGTCTTTGCAAATGTTGGAATGAACTCTGATAAGTTTTGGCTCAGAGTGAGAGGATCCTCACTGTACAGAGTATACCCAAACATGGAATCAGTCAGACTAGGGGGAAAAAAAAGGAGGATTAAATTCGAGAACCTAAATACACACCGCCAGCATATTTTGACAAACCTTCTCATCATTTGGGAATTATCCAAGAAACCTGAAGTGTATAAAAACCAGTCAAGCTCTATTTATTAAGCACCTTTTAAATTTCTCTGGTCAGTACCTTTGCATGCCAAAGATGCTACAAACAGTTTTCAAGTTACAGTTACTGTAAGGAAATAAATATTTTGATTGTTTGCAAATTGTAGCATCCGTGTTCTGCAAATTTCAGATTATACTTTTAATACTGTGATCTAGTCTCTTTCCTTCATGTAACAGCTTGTTAGGAATAAAAAAACTAGGGCGAAAAATCGTATTAATACCAGCACGAGAGACTTCAATTCTCAAACGCAATTACAGCAAGTCAAAGCCGAAGAGCTGGAGCAGAACAAATTAAATGGTGTAATTTCTAATACTTTTTCACCTTTTATTAAAAAAAAAAAAAAGAAGAGTTGAGGGAAGGTTTTGAAACCCTTGCTCAGTCTCCAATGAGCCACAGTCTGATCAGTTTGTATTTGTTGATGAATGACATGACCTTGAGTCAGGAGCAGCCCAATGTCATCAGAGACCAGAGACTTCCAGTGGCAGCAGAGCCAGTAGGCAGTGCAAAGCCATGTATACATTAATGTTACAGGTTCTTAAATCTAAGAATAAAATAGTTATCTTTCTGGTGGCCAAAAGACAGAGAAAATGGCTAAAATGCATATATTTTCATCTGCAAAAATATCCTTAATTTAAAACAAACAGAATCCTTTTTCTTTTCCCCCTGCAAATTAAGGCAGCTATTGCTGAGCCTACAATGTCCTTAATTTTTTTCCCTGCCAATATTTTATTCCTGGAAACTTCTGTCAAAGAGCTACTGAAGAAAACAATATGTGCATACAAAAAAGTGACAGAACCAAGTGTCTAGCTGATAAAGAGTTTAATTTCCTTTCAGCTCCTAAACAGAATGTGGTGAACTTTCTCCAGCAGATGTAGTTTTAAACAAATAAAAAACCAAATATACATCTATTGTTTGACTATCAAGCAACAGTGTTCATTTGTATCCATTTTGAGGAGAAGCAATAAAACATCTAATGTCTTTGAGATTCATGTGAATAGTGTAAAAAGTTATACCTGGGGTTACCACACAGGACAGAAACTCTAAAAAATATTTTATCCATTAATTCTGGCATGCAAATTTAGTGAATTTTCCCATCCAAAAATTCAAAAAGAAAAAGGAAGGTGACCTAGGGAAATGAATTTAACATCAGTCCCAAGAAAAATCATGGCAAAATTAAAACAAGATTCAAGTGATAGCCAGTGAAGGATGTAATTAATGCTAACAATACAGTTTTATGGAGAAAATCCTTAGGGATCTATGGTTTGTTTAATGGAGAATACTACAGGTATGTAGCGTAGTGTAGTACAGTATACATAGACCTTGCTGAAGTGCTCAGTTAATCTTTGCAGTGTGTTCTGATAAAAACTGGCTCAAATAAATGGATTTGAATTGACAGACTGGCAGACACAAATTTATTAAACAACCATAACTGAAATCACATTTTCTAGAAGGTTTTTTTCGCATTGAAGTAAATTAGATCTGATACAACTCCATAGTTTTCATTAGTGACCCAGAAGTACTTTTAAAACTTTGATGATCAGATTTTCAGATGAAAAAGATGAGTAGAATAAAAATATTAAGACAGATAAGCAGTCATAGAAAATGACAGAGACAATCTGAGAGGGGTGAAATTTTCATTTTAACTGGTTTCTGTGCAAAGCACTGTATGTAAACACACAGATTACAGAACAAACTTAGAAGATGACGATATCCATCCTGGAGCAGCAACTCAAGGAAGACTCAGCCACAATATCCAGAAATCCCACCCTGAAGTCTCTGTGCCGTTGTATAATAGAAAAACAGTTCCTGCAGCAGACTTCAAGGGCCTGAACACCTTATTACGTACGGCTCCATTGCTTCATAAACGCAGAACAAAAGGCAGCATCCCTTACCCCCATAAATCAAATAGCACAGATGCAAGAGATGCAAATTTACTGGCATGTGGAAACAAGCATTCACACATCCCTGTGGCATTCACACAGATCTGCTACAGATGCCAATTAAAACAGCAAAACAGGTAGCAAATCCAATGTCACATGGGGAAAAGGGTAAGCATGACAGGGTAAACCCTGCTGCATTTCTCGAGGTGAGCAAGGAAAGAGAAACTGTGCAGACACAAAGGTCCCTGAAGCAAAGCCCAGCATTGGAACCAGCTGAGGTTGTGTGATTCATGGCATTAAGGATCCTGGCTTCTGGGGAGGTCTGGCATCTTGTGCCTGAGTAGCAATAGCCAGCTGGACAAGGATCAACTCTGACAGCAACAGCAGCACGTCTTACAGATGGAAATGATGAACGCTGAGAGGAGGTTTGTGGATTAAATGTGCTTATATCAACCCGCACTGCACTGCTTTTTATTTCTGCACCTCCAACCCCTTGGCTAATGCCTCCTTGGCAAGGTTTCCCTGCTTTGTTCTCCAGGGGAAGGTGCAGAAGCTAGATCTGATCCTAACTAAACAGCATCTTAGCAAAAGTACGGTGAGAGTCTTAAGTCAGCTTTCAGCCACTGGCTCCAGTCCTGGCCCTGGCAATAAGTCAGAGCAATCCAGGCTTGCTCTAACCTGTGACAACCAGTTAGGACCACCAAGGCACCACTGACCAGCAGAGATTTGACATCTGTATGAAACACTTCCCCACCCCTCTCGTACTCATCCTCCTAACACACCTTCTCCTTGGAGTCCCACACTAGTAGGGGTATGCTGGCAGTGCTCTAAAGGGTACCTTGATGAATACAAAGGACAAGCAGAGGAATCAGGCATGAATACATTTTGCTTTTTCGGGAATCCTGCCTGAGGGGTGGAAGGCAGCAATGGTCTATTTCCTGTTCCACAGACACACTTGGCTGTAAAGATTTGCCTGCAGCACAGGAAAAGATTAGGAAAGCTGCTGTCTCTGGAACACCTAGCAGAGTTTTGATTACACAAACTCAATTTTTGGTCAGCAATTGCTAATGCAACAATTCTTACTGTCACGCCACACATACCAGTGGGAGTTTGTAGCCTTTATATACAAGCTGGAGAACAGAGAAAAACACTTTTGCCACATTATTTTACTGAAAAAGCCACCAAAAGACAAGAAGCCAGCAACATCTTTACCTTGGAAAGCAAGAATATTTGCGAATTCTTGTTTAATATCTATACTCTTCTATTTCACACAGACCCAAGTTGTTACCCACTTCAGGCACACAGAATACATTCTGAGAACAGTAGAAGAAAGCTGCTGTACTGTAAATAGGGTGCCACAAAATGCCTCCCAAACACCTAGCTCTAGCCTTCACTGGTGTCAGTGAAGCCAGCAGGGCAGCACTGTGTCAGGCTTGTCTTGAATGATATTTGAAGGTGCCTGATGCAATTTTCCCCCCTCATCCCTGACAGCCACTTAGGGGAAGCACAATGTATCCACGCTCGTTTCTGGGCCCAGACACAGGATGTGTAAAGACACCGTTTCCTCCTGGAAAGAGCTGAACCCTGAGCTCTTTGATTCCAGGTCTCTGCATGAGAACATCTCATCCCTTCTCCATAAATATGATTGCAAATGATTCAGTGAGAGCCCCATACATGACAGGTTAAGGACAGTGACCAGTGACACAGATACCAGTCACTTATAATACCTGAACTTCTAAGAAGATGACAGATCAGAGGATATAAGTACTGATGTCTGATTTTCCCCGTCCACTGGAATTAACGAGGTTCACTGACACCAGCCCAACACAAAATTCAGGCCTATACCAGAACTGAAATATCAAGTGGATTTGAAGCCTTTCCATAAGTGTTACACGAATGTATTTTTTGAGGGAGAGGAGAGAGGAGAGAGGAGAGGAGCCTTAACCAGACAACAATTACCCAGAGTGCCAGTGTCTGCTGTGGACAGAGAGCAGGAATGCTTATCAGCCAGGCAGGTGACTGGCATTTCCAAAGGAAGCATCACCAAGCTCTGCAACATCTCCCTTTCCGCAGAGACACGCTGAGCATCCGGCTTCCCAGGAGACACAAAACCTTGAGTTCCTGAAGAAAAGCTCTGCAGCTTTGTTTACACTTGACATTTAATATATTACATAAAATCCATTGAGCTTCAACAAATGAAACCAGGTGATCACGAACTTTTTGAACATTTCCCTTTGCCGTGCACACAGACGGGTACAACGTATTCCTTCCTTTTCCAAGTGTTACAATGCAACAGCATGTGGTAACGCAGATTCGCCTCCAAGTACTGTGAAAAGTAAACATCTGCCATTACCTGATTCCTGCTAATAGTGTAGCACCTGGCTCTTCAAAAAATCTCTATGAAATAAACAAAAGCAATAAGCAAATGTGGGTATCACTCACAAGCACAATAACCCGAAGAAGAAATTAGAAACCATTTGGGGCACAAAACATATATTTATGACTGTACAGCACCTAGCACAAGAGAATTTTGAATATTGATTAGGCTGAAACCCACAGACACTGCTGCCCAACAATTTAGAACAGTATTAACACTAAGAATTAAAACACAAGCTGACCACGTTGCTATGGAAATATAAGAACATGGCAAATACGCCCTCCTGAACAGCAGCCAATAATTGGGAATGGCATATAGGAAATGAGCCTAAAATTAATTACTAAAATAAAGAGGAGTTCTTTAAAAATAGAAGGAAGTAAGCCTTGCCTGGTCAGGCATCATGAAATACAGGTGCATTAGTATTTGGATTGATCTTTACCTCCAATAATAACATTTCCAATAACATTGTTACGAAAAGGATGGGAAGAAGAAAAATGAAGCAAACAAACAGAAGGTAGATAAATAAAGTTATTAATCTAAAATCTTTTAAAAGCACAAGCTTTCTGTCTTATAAGAAACAATGTTGCTTCCTTTTCTGGTTTAAAAATGAAAGCTCTACTACAATATATCAAGATAAACAATTTAAGTGCCAGAAGGCAACAAAAGTGCTATTCTTCACTGTAAATTTATACACCAGCCAAGGCAGGGATGCATCTAGAAGAGAAAGATCCTCTTTGGACTTCCTTCCATCACCACATTTCTATCTGGTAACTTCAAATCAGAGCGTGTATCCCCCATGCCTGGGGAATGTGCATTTCTCTTACACCTCAGGGAGGGTGGCCCCTTCCCCCAGGCCCAAACTCTGGGTCCTATTCCAGCCTATGGAGACACTTGAGTTGGTAACTGAGAGCTGTCAGACTACCTCTAAGGATCAGAGAAGGAGCAATTTAAACAATTTAAACAATTTAAACAATTTGTGGATAGACTTAATAGAAGGGTGATGGAGAGGCCCAGGAAATGACAGAGCTTGTTCAGGAAAGCAATGAGCAAGAGCAGACAGAAATGCTTTTGCTTTCCTTTCCCCACAAAGCAGTCCACCTCCTGAGAGGTTTGCTTTCATCTGTTGACAGAAACCTGCATCCACAATTTCTCATAAGATCGCCTTCCCTGAGGTTCTGCTATGCTCATACCTAAGAGATCACTGCTGGTTTGTGTTTGTGCTAGTCTATTCTCACAGCTTCTGGAAATTTCCTCACATGTACTGGGAGTTATTCCCCAGCAGAGGTGATTAATTTTTCACACACAAAACACTCTGGTGATTCTGAAGGCATTTATTTTTTTGTGCTCTTATGCTCTTGTGCTGATTTTCCCTCAAAATTGTGGCTGAGAATATCATTCCGTCATCTTTCTGCTGGAAAAATGTGACATATAGGGACAAGGATGTAACTCTGTTATCTAAATCCAAGGCAGTACACTGCCTTTTGAAATACTGATATATCACTGCTTGAAGACACACTTCCGAGCAGGATTCCCACTTCAGCATGAGGAAGCAGGGAAGACATCCCCTCAACCTTGAAACGCACATTTTGGGCACAGGTACCCCCACTCAGAGCAGTGGATTCAAAAGCTTCACTCTTAGTGGATTGCCCTGGCCAGCACTCGGTGACACAGAACACATGCAGAGCAGAGGAGAGGGCTGGTCATACAGAGATTTAAAGGGTAGGGAGCAGGAAAAAACACATATAAACAGTATCTGTACACCAACTCCCCATCTTGCCCTGGGTAGAAGACTGGTGCACACAGCCAAGAGCTGTGCAAGCCCCCATGTGAGCAGCTCGATTTTAAAAACAGATGCCCAGTGAATTATATACATCTCTATTCACATCCCAGTAACAATTTGTACTTTTCTTTCCCCACGGACAGTACGCAGAAATACATTAATAATAATTTAAATGCCAGAGGTTATGGAAATTTTTCAGTAGAATAAAGTCTTACACAGCCCAAGTAAAACAGACTTTATGAACAGAAAACATTTCCACAACAGGTAGGGGAAAAAGATGAATTATTAAAAGTGACTTGTCATTTTTCATTTAAAGACACCACCATCAATAAAATCAGTTCTTTGCCTTGATGCAAGTTCCCTTAGAGGCAGACTCCATCACTTCACAGTGGGCTTGGAATCATGTCTGAAGCACTAAAAGAAGATTGAAGAGTTACCTGGAGTAAAATAAACAAATTGCAGTACAAAGCCTGTGGGTATCTGAATGCTGCCGGCTCCCTTGAAAAATGTTATGCTGTGTTAGAAGAGTGGCAGGCAGGTCTGCTTCTCATTTCATTGCTCTGAATTGCCTAAGTATTTAGGTGGCATTGACTCGGAATGTTTTTCACCTAGGACCAAACAAGGAAGTACCCATTGGTGGTGATTATTGAGCACAGAACAAGATATCGTTCTTGTGTCCACAGAAAAAGTCAAGCACTGCTGAAAAAACTAAAGTTAAGCATCATGAACAAACAGCTGATAAATGACTGAATCTTAATTTGAAAAAGAAAAAAGCCAAACATATGGTTTTAAAAAGAAAAGAAAGTAAAAGAATGGTCACTGATGCTACTATTCCACATATTTCAATTGAGTAAGATCTCTCTCATAAAAAAACACTAGAGAAAAACGGATCCAGAAAGAAAAAATACCAGCAACCAAGAGAGAAATTAACATCAGATGAAGAGGCAAGCAGGAGTACCATGCCAGTGCTTCGAGCAGCAGGCTCTACTCCACAGAGTCTTTGTCTGGAAAGCTGATTTACCATTTATACTTTATAGGCAGTGCTCCAGTAGCTGGTCTAATCACATTCCTTTTTTCTAATATTTTCAGGAAGCCACACAGGTTGGAAATGTAATACAGTGTCTGGTAGCTTGTGAGAGGGCTCTAAATGTGAGCAGAAAGGAGAGAAGATATTTTTCCATCTTTTCTAAACTGAATTCCAGCCCAGGCATTGTTGAGAATTGGATACAATACTAAGAAATATGTATTGTATTGACAAGGCAATAACCAGAATTCTCATACTGACCTGGAACCCAGTTTGGACCTGATGTATCAAATGCTCTATCAGCAAATTTTCAGTTGTGAAGCATTAAAAGGCAAATTTTTATTGCAAGTCTCCAGCACTCTGCACCTGCTCTAGATAGGAACAAACTTGTTCACTGAAACTGGAAATAGTGATAAAAATGTATGAAGGGGGAGGAGAACAACAGTGCACCCATAAACAGCATCTGTCTTCAGGAGGGAGACATAAAAAGCTGGGGAAGAAATAACAAGTTTTATGGAGGCAATGAGAAAACAAAGATAATTAAAAACAAGACTAAAACTCTTTACCATTATGATGCCCATATAATAGCTTCTCTACAGGAAAATAAAGGAACTACATCTGAATATACATGTGTAGGGGAAGAAAGTTCTCTTAGCACCAGAAATAAGTGACAAATCTTTTTTGTTTGTTTGTTTATTTGTGTATTAAAAATTCAGATGAGCACCAAAGAGACTTGACCTCAGCTCCTGTAATCCTAGAAACATTCTGGTGCCATCAGTCTCTGGTCACTAAAGGATACCCGACAGAGGCAAGATCACTCACCTTGCTGTCCCAGCAGCTTCTCTCCAATCTCCAAGGAAGATGGTATGCTTGTTTCTGAAGAGAGGGAAACACTTGCCCTGTCTATCTGTTCAACTAAGACAGTAGGTGTGGCAATTAATTTCAGTTTTATTAATCCTTTCCTACAAGTGCTAGTAAGTGGAAACACTGCCTGGCCCCTGCAGCAGTGTTCTGGTCATCCTGCACTTCTCCAGCTCTCCTACCACCCGAGCTTCAATACTCATTACCCACCTCAAAACATCCCCTCCAGTCACGTAACTGCATGTGGTGCAGACATCAAGCTGTTTGGAGAGCTAAAATGCAAATAACTACCAACAGTTACACCTTTCTTCCTGCCCATTAGGAACATTCTCCAATCTCCAATTCTCACGTGTTTTTAGCTGCAGTTAAAAAACACTTTTCAGGAATAACACCACACCATAACTAAAGTTCTGGCAGATGGAATCCATTCCCTGGTCTCGTAGACAGTGATGGACAGAACTTTACCTGTTTTTCTATCTCTCCAGAAACCCTTCCAGTAGGAGAGATGCAGGCAACCTCACCCAACACCCTGCCACCTCTAGTGAAAGACAGAAAGGCAGCTGAAAGCACAGACCATACATATAACTACTGCTGCAGGGATGGCAAAGATCCTGTTTCAAGGCTAATCTAAAAACCCTACTGTGCTGGGCATGGAAGTCTGCCAAGCTTTAAGAGCAGGAGGTGACTGTGTGCCAAAGACCCATTTCAGAGCACATGTGTGCCAGGTAGTAAAGATCGCTTCCTCTTCTTTTACACTCTGTTATTGTTAATAATGCAGCTAAGTGTAAAATACTGTGCACCCAAGGTCTCTGGTGGGAAGCAAAGCCCTTGCAGATGAAACAGCTCAAGCCAAGAGCTTCCTTTCCTGCAAGCCCTGTCTGAACCACCAGACGTGTCTGCCAGAACGAGCCTTGCCTTAATTCCCTCTCCAGACAGTAAGGTCAGGCTGGCAACAAGATAGTTTTCTTGGAAGAAGTTTTCTTCAAAAAAGGCAAACACAAACAGCAGCCCACGAACAGCTGCGTGCCAGCAGTAGTGGAGCTTTAAAACCAAGAGTTTCAGCTCTGTCTCCACAATGCCTACGGCTTAATGCCAGGGCCCCCTGCCCCGCTGCTGCTTCTTCACCTCCCCTTCTTCTTTGAACTCACCGAGCACATCTTGTACAGCAGATGTGTGGAGCTGCCTTCCCTCCTACCTTCCAGCCACTGAAGCCCTTAAGCCAAGTCTCTGCTGAAAAAGCTCTCAGAGACTCTGTCATGCTCTTGACCTTTTCTGTTGTGCTCATTTCTGTAACTGTTTGTACCACTGTAATGAAATGCCCCAAACATACTTTCTGTAGGATCTTCACCAGGCTTCATCTTTACCCCTTTCCTCACTCTCTCCGTGGTAAAACCGATGAGCAAACCCCTGGAGGTCCCACCTGCCCCCAGCACTATTGCTACACTTCTCTCACTTGGGGAAAGAAATACACTGCATTTTTCCTCTGAGAAACAACCCTGACTATGATTCTGGTCCACAATTGAGAAGTATGTAATCCTATTTATCACTTGTAATAAAGTCTGCAAGACATCAACAAAAATTTAAGCTTTTGGGTGCTAATTAGAGCAGGCTGGCTGACATTTTATAAAGTTTTCTTCACATTTTTGACCAAACGCTTGGCAAAGAATATTAAATAACAACAACAATCATCATCATCAACCACACAAACAAACAAAACCCCGAGTCCAACAGACAAACACAAAAAAGAACGATTCAGATTCTCCATACTCTTAAAGAAGCACTTTTTATGAATTCAGCAATGCAAAGGTCAGGTTAAGATACATTTTCAAAACAACTTGAAGTTGATGCAAAATGCAACAAAAGCTCTTTCCCTCTGCTAAGGGCACCTATAAAATAGTTTATCTGTTTGAGTCATCTCAGTTTTTCTGATGGCATCAGAGGAGACAACAAGCCTACCTCCTCCAGACAAACCACTAAAGCTAGCAGATGAACACTAAGTTTAAGGAGAATGTATCCTTCTCTCTTGGAAGGATTTGCTTAAGTTTCTCAATATTCTGTCTGCATCTGTGTGCACAGAATTGAACATATACCATTTTCCTGGGCTGCTTTTTCCTCTCTTTAAGGAATAACACAGGGCTGAAGAAGTGTCAGAGTATCACGCAGCCCTTGTCACTGTCAGTATTATTTCATACTGTTTTCTTAGCAACTCCTGCTGAGATTCACAAACTGTGTACACATAAGGATTAGTAATGATGCTCAGTCTCATTCTTCAGGCCCCCTCCAGCCCACATTGCAAAATATAGCTGTACTTTGGATTTAGAAGACTGACTAGTCATGCAAGATACCTATCATTTATCTGTGGAGAAGGCAGCAGTTTCTACAAGAAGATTCCAGCCTTTTGCCCCTTTGCTCAGCTCTGTATCAAGAAAGAAGGACTATTCTGTGGAAAGGGAGATAATCACAGAATTTCAGAATGAGAAAGGTTGGAAGGGAGCATTAGTGGGGTCATGTGTTCCAACCTCTTTGCTCAAGCAGTGTTCCCTGGAGCAAATTGCACAGGATTTCATCCAGGTAGTTCCTGAATATCTCCAGGGATGGAGACTCCACAACCTCCCTGGGCAACCTGTTCCAGTGCATGGTCACCCACACACTAAATCAAAACCTTCAGTCTCAAGGGAAGTATCAGCAGGTTTCAACACCCTACTCTTTAGGAAGACTACTCACCATTAAGAGGTAAAGAATTATTGATCTAGTATTTACAGTATGAATCTGAGAGTAAAGATGCACCTTAAAATGACGTCTTGACCTAAATTTTAATATCTTGGCACTGAGAAAATTCCCTAAGGTCCAATAAAACTGATGATGGCACAGATCTCTTGGAAAAACGTGGCTAACAAATAGCCCTTCACAGATCAGGTAGTTTTCCCTTCCAGGCTGTATTTTACAGTCCCAAAATACTTGGTATTAATATTCATCCTCTACTAACAATTTCAAAGCATCATAAAAATCCTGCTACATTTCCACACATTTAACAATATTCAGGTTTAAGGTCTTTTTTCAAAAGCCTTTGTAGACAAGAGACAGAAAGTTCCAAGATAGGAAATATTTGTCAGTGCATCAAATATTTCTCTGTGCAGCCTTTATGAAGAGCACATCTGGAACAGAGAGAGGAAGAAAAGTCTTGCAGAAAAGCAAACCTCTAATAAATTGGTTGCATGTCAGAATCTGTCAGCTGTGTGACTCATTCTGTGGTCGTTTCTACTATAATGAATTATTGCTTTTCCAGGTTTGAATTTTTTCACTCGCTGTTTTGCTACAGCCCTGCACGAAATAACCCAGCACTGAGCACCCCACTGCAGAAGTGCCACATGCAGTTAATCATTAGCAATATAATTTTGGCAAAGGATGGATAAGGGTGGTAGTGCAGTGCATGAATAAAGCAATATTAAACAAATAAACCACAAGCAGCAGCAGGTGGATTCAAAACAAACAGCAGGCCATAATTGCAGTAGGCTATTTTACACTGAGGCATCAGCTTGAGTACTGCCTCAGTTTGTCACTCTCACTGCCATCAAACAGCCACTTATTTTCCTATTTCTAAACATGATAGTGGCCGCAGCTGTTCTGAGAGGGAAGATCCAGATTTTCAAGCACACAGAGCACACCTACCAGCACCTAGGGGCAGAGAAGAAGGCAGAGTATCACTGTGTACCTGTTCTCCCTTTCCTCAACATGCACCTTCTCTTCAGCATTTCTTTTATCCTTGCTCAGCTTCACTACCATCCTCTCTGCATGTCTCCTCTGTCCTAGCCTTTGGATGGTTGCTGCAAAACCTAGAAGTCATGGTAGAATACTGTGAAGTATCAGTGAATGCTGGACTTTCCCCAATCGCCTTGAGCTCTAGGGTGGGTAAGAAGAGACACTGGGAGTGCACAAGTAAATGTAAAAAATAAAGGAGGCTTCTGGTGTGAAAACGACAGACTGGAAGATGTCCCTTGCTGGGTATTTCTATAGTGTTTCCAGAGACTGGAGGGGAAAAGAACTGGCTTCACTCCCACACTTTCCTTGAGGACTTGCCCCAGGGTTTTTAACTTGCTGAAAGAATAAATTAAAAACTCAATTAAAAATTTCAAACCAAAAGCACTCCCCACCTCAAAGCAAACACCCTCTGTCTCCTGTAAAATCACTGCTGAGGTAGTCCAAGGTGAGTGTGACAGGGAAGAGGTTTCCTGAATGTCAGAGTTGATGCAAGAAACACAAATTCAGTAATAAGAAATGAGGTATATCTGGTACAAAGTTAAATGATTGGTTTTAGAACAGCTTACACAGAACACATCTCTTTTCTGCCGTGCTAGTAGATGCTGGTCTCCCTCTGTGTTACAGACTACAAGTGACAAAAGGATGATGACTTCTAATCAATAGTAATCTGAAAATCAAGAGCAGTCTCTGCGGTGTGTGACTGCCCAAAAGCACTGGGCAGGCTGCAAAGACAAGAACCTGCTCCCAAACAAAAGGAAAAACCAAGAAAACTTTCCTAATCATGTCCATCACACTGACTTTTGTCCTGACATCTCCAAAGCTAATATGGAGATGCCACTTGTGGGATCAGACTTTTAAAAGTGTCCACGAAAAGCTGCTGTTTAAATACAGAGGTGAAGCACAGTAACCCTGACTTCCTGGAAAAATACTCAGACAAAAGGTTGTACCTGCCTGTAACCCTGATATTTGTATTTCTACATGTCCACCAGCACATGACCTAAAGACTTGACCTGGAAACTCCCCAGGCTTCATCAGCCTGTTCAGCTGCACAAGACACTTCAGGCTGCATCTGCACACGTGGCAAAGGAAGGAGAAAATGGTAGAGCAGGAGCAGCAGCAGGCAGGCAGAAATGAGCACGCACTGTGGTTCAGATGCACTCAGTGCCTCGCCTGCCTCACTGACTTGGCTGACTTGGAATTAATTTTATACCACTTTGTCACGAGATTAGCTGGAATATAAACAGCATACTATTGTTTGGTGAATCGCTTGTTCAAAGGTCTCAGCTCTGAACAGACTGAATGCTCCTCAGCTCCTTGTCTGACACCCTGAAAGGCAAATCTTGTTTGAAAAAAGAAAAAAGAGGCATGTTAGTGCTACAAATCAGATGAGAGTGCTTTGGCGGTATTTTTAAAGTCCTTTTAAAGAAGAATCATTAAAAAAACATTACATAACATATGAATACATATGAATAACATTCTTGGTAGGGTTTTAAAAGTATATTCAGACATGGCCCCAAAAGGTGATGCTGATTTTCAAGATACCCCACAGCAAGGTTAGACTCAACATTCAGGGGGGCTATTAATCTAAAATAATTGTAGTGATAAATCTACAGACCACCAGAATTTTCTGAGGGAGGTAGGTGAAGGGAGGAAGATCTTGTGGTGGTGTGCTGAGCGCTGGTTTACCTCGATACCTGATGTTCAGCTGCCAAGAGCAGTCTTCAGTTTCCCCACCCTTTCATCAGCAAATGCAAGACCATTGCATTGGAGGGTCAGAATGCAATCCCCAGCAGGTCAGTCTACAAGCAAGGGGTTTTCTCCAATTGATTCTGAAAAACACTCTCCCTCACTCTCAAGGGTATGTGATTGGTTACAAATGGGGGACTGCTGGCATTTAAAACCAACGTATTTTGCAGCCTTTCTCTGCACTGTTGTTGTTTATTTGCATGGCACTGGGGATATGCCAGATGTTCTAAAAAGCCACAAAAACTCACCTCCCTTTCAGCTTTGTAAATAGCAGCTAATGAATTTACATTCTTTGTCAGGTTTGTTTCTCCAACCTGATATTTTAGAGCCCCTCAGCCCAGCCATTTCTAGGGCCTGAGGATGCTCTCCTAACACCAGCAACAAATAATAACTGAAGCCCCTGGGGTTTCTGTAACTACTGAGAGGTGAAACAGGCTGCCAACTGTCCAGAGAATTTACAATCCCATAAAAACCCACAGAAATGACACCAGCAAGCTGGCTGATAAACTGGACATGACAGTCACAAACACTGATCTTGCTACAACCAGTATCGTTAAAAATGGCACTGGAAATACACCACTGGGTAAAAGCCAAGAGGAAAGTGATAGGTCCCTCTGTGCTCCAGCAAGCTTTTCTCAAGTGATAGTTGAAGACTTGTGTACCCACAAAAATTGTAGCAGTTGCTTTTAAAGGTAAATCTGATAAGCATCAGCAAAGAGAGGGGCAGAAATCTGAAGCCCAAAGGCCGAAATGTGAAGCAGGAGGAGGAAATGAATTGTATTAAGATTTTTGAGTAGCAGAGTACTGTGCAAAGTGGGATTCAAAAGCAACAGCAAGGTGACTCGCCTTCTGGAGAAGGAAATCAGATTGACAAGCATGGAAATAAACTACTTGGATTGCAATGAACAGATTAATTAAATCCGGCCTCTGAGGTCTGGCTGACTTTTAATTGTCCTTATAGTTGAAAATGGATTTTGCTCCTCTGGTGCATGTTCACACCTGGTTCTCACCTGGACCATTTATTCTAAGGCTCCCTCTTGGCTCTGCAAAGCCAATCTCACTACATTGTGACATGTAACTAAAATCACTGACACAGAAGAATGCCTGTGGAGAAGCCATTGTAATGCTGGTTTCCATCCTCTACCTCTGTTGCTCTATTTCCCTTCAAACAGCCAAGACTCCTACTTACTATCTAGTAATGTGCCCAGAACAATGAATACACTCATAACCAACAGGTTTAGAAATAATATAAATGGGAAAGAAAACAAAACAAAACAAAAAACGAGCAGATTTCCACAGCAAAAATCAGGACATGTCCAATTGTACCAACCCTGCACTTTCTGTACATTACATCTCCAAGGAGATTCCACTGGGAATCAGGGATGTGCGAGGTTGTGACCTGATAGTCAAGTCATCTTGGGCTTTGTAACTGAACACTGTAAGATCAGCAGAAACATGAGGATAAAAGCGAACAGAGAAAATAGACTATTCTTCGGCAAGAGTGTTCTGGAAACAGCGTGTGAGTGAAATTCTTCCCGAACTCTGAAGGAAAAGAAAAGTCTAGGAATGATGCACTCCAACTCCTGACACTCGGGCACACAGTACCAGAGCTCAGACTGGACTCTTGCTCGCCAATCAACAAGTTCAGAGCTGATCAGAGCAAGTCACAGCTCTCCTCTAGCCCAGGTGTCATTGGAGTACAAACCCCAGTCTTGGAGACAGCACATGGCTGTGGCATGATCCCAAGCCAGGGAAGATGGACAACAAATTATCTTCAGGTACCTCAGCTGCAACTGATGTGCAAATCAATGACATCCATGTGAATATTCATTTTTCAGTTTATTTAATAGAAAAACTGGAGAATTGTTTGCATTTTACATCTAACTGAGGCTATTCTTCACTTCCCATTTAAGCTAAGATGTTGGAGGCAAAGACCTGCTGTCGCTCTTTTCCACCACAGAATGATATGTGAGATAATAAAAAAACCCCTTGGGGTAACGTTTCCTTTTTTAAAAAGTCAGCCACCTATAAGTAGTATGGCTTGGTCATTTTAACAGAAATACCTGACAACGGGGAAACCTGCAAACTCATTCTTTTACACTTTCAAGCTCAGTTGTCTTGATCTTGTCCTGTGTTTCTTAAAGTCAAAAGAGCTATTTAGCCCTGTCAAAAGACATAAAAAGCGTGACACGAGAAGGCAGAGGAAAAGAAATATTAAACTATGACAACTAGCTACAAATTAATCTGCACTTCCTTATGTTCTTCTGCTGTATTATGTCCATATCATTAAATGAAGTGAGAGTAGATTCAGAATTAGCAGTAATAACACCTCTCAGATCTGCAAGCTCTTTGCAAGTTCAGCTATTTCTGGTTTACAGTTGGGGTCATAAATTCATTTGAGGTGATTTCCCTACCACAACACCCTAAGCAAATAGCAGAATTTGAATTATAGTCTGCCTCTGTATCTTCCATTACCGAGGGACACCCTTGTTGTCCCACTGTTGTGGATCTGTACTTGCCCACTGAGTTAGTTTTATGATTATAACCCTTCATGCCCATCACAGACATAAGAAGCTGAAGGCACAGCCCTATCTTGGCTCCACTGCTTCTGCAGTTACTAAAGAAACAGCAAAGCAATACTTCTCACCTCTAGAACACATCTGCTTTTTGCAACAGTGCACTCACTCTTCTTCCTTTCCTTCCCTCTCCAGTTTCTGTGATGAGATAAAGCAAATCCCAGTTTTAAGCCAGCACCTTCCCTGGAATTTACATCCCATCTCCAGGGGGAGGTGGAGCTGGTTCAGGCGCTAAGGTGGAGATGGAGCTGGTAAGGCACAGGTACATAATTTTAAACAATGCAAAATTCTTTGATGCTGGGTAAACTCAAACTTTTCTCATGGCAGTACCTGTGCCCTGTCTAATGAGAAGCCTGACAGGAACTTAGACAATGGTTTATGAAGAGCTGAAGCAGCCCACAGAGACTGAGAGCTAAACTCTGCTCCAACACCACTCATACCATTTTCCTGAAGATTTCAAAAGGGTCTCCAGAGGCAACACATTTGACTCTGTTCTCCTGACCTCCAGTTTAACAGTATTATCCTCTTACTTCACCTAAGTTTCAGTAATATTTGAGGTCATGTCAAGTAAGGGAGAGAACAGTCATGGAAGAGGCAAGGACCTTTCCTCCAGCAACCTTGTGACATGTAAGATAAGACAAAGTGATTAAAGAGAGAAAACAGATGGGTGATTTATCAACATGTTAAATGCAGTTTCTCCCCAAAAGCTCTCCTCTCTCTGCCAGTTCTTGTCTCTCAGATCTACCCACCCTCCTGAGGGAGCGAGCACTTGTGCTCTCATTTCTAGACTGACTTGCATTAGTCAGCTACCATCGTTCTCAGAGCTGCCTTGCCATGCCATCAAGCTGCTCCCGAGCAGAGCTGCTCTGCTAACACTCATCTATTCAGCTGTATAGTCAAGCTCAGGATAATTCCCTTTATTTAGCTCATCTAAATAGCTAAATAAAGCATAGCATAGCTCATCTCCTTACAGGAAAGAGACAGGCTACCCTGATTTAACATGATTGTTTGCATCATGGTCTACCCTTGATAGGAAGAGCCTGTTGGCAGTCACATAGGAGCCAGTGTCCCACTGGCACTTGGGTTCAAAAGAGCCATGCTGTTCCTAGGAACAGAAGGTTTGCCAAAAAATCCAGTGTGTAACTAGGAAATGCCAGGATTTCTGGGTAGGGTGCTTTTATTATCACGCTCAGTTAAGTGGGACTGGCACTGTGACAAGCGCTTCAGAAAGAGCACTAAGCACAACATGGGGGAGAAAAATGCGTATCTCGACTGATGGAGATGTATCATCATGAACACCTAGTCCAGAGGTGAAGTAGCAACAGTGCATCTTTATTACAGAGTATATTTCACTGTAAAGGAATAAATAGTGTCAGTAATGCTGCACTGTAGATAAGATAAGCCAAATATGGATTTATAGTTATGTGATTATACTTGCAAAACTCTGCTAATGCAGGTTTGGGCTGTTAGTTGTGAGGCTTGAATTTGGCAGCTTTCAAATGTTACCTAGTATTTATATTAAATGCCTTTAAAATGGTTTCCTTGAATTTGGCATAATCCCCCACCCCTGAAGACAATTATTAAAATAGTATCAGTTATAGTATCTAACGACAGTGCCTACACCTGATGAAAAACAATTAACAGCAGGAAAAGACTCATCTGTCTGTGAAATGCAGAGTACAGGAGAGCTGTTGCTCTAGTGCACAGCAACTGCCTTTGCACAGACTGTAACAGACTGGAATTATCACCCTATTTGAATTTGTTGAGTTTTCATAAAACTGAGAATGAAAATTGAAGGCTTTCAAAAGTCCGTTTATTTCATACCTCAGAACATCCAGTTATTCATATGAAATGTATCACTCTCTTGCTGCAAATCTGGGCCAGAAAGGAACTTGATTTTGGAATGAGGGGGCTGAATAAATAGGAGGAATTTTGTTTCAAGGGTTTTGTCAGAGATGCCATCACCTTTCTTTGCCAAGGAAAGCTGACACTTACTTAGTGGACTGAGATCACAGATTTAATTTCTTTTTGGCCTTATTATGTATCACTTGTAAACCCCTGTTCTTTATATTCTCACCATTAAAATGTTAACATCCTCTTTTACTCAACTGCACTGTTAGGTCTTCTTGCTAAGGCTGCTCCTTTTGAGATTTTTCTGGTTTTGAGAAGTAGGCAATGCAGCCATTTCAGCAGGATGCTATCTTACCAAGTACTAACATTAGATGACCATCTTTGTTATTTTTGCAAGGCTTCATGGAATTTTACATCTGAAATTCACATGAATAAAACGCCTGCCCAAACAACAGAGGATACAATCCTAAGGGCATTGTGCAGCTCCCTCTTCTATTCAGGAGACTGATAAAATCAGATTTCATACTTTGTTTTTCATTTATTAATCTAGTACACTCCTTGGTCAACTGCTTTTGTTTTCTTGGTACAGGGGATTTCAGAAAAATAGAACAACAGGAAAGGAAATCCAGCCTAAAAAGCTAGGTCGCCTCAAACAGCACAGGAATTCTGGCTCATGGAGAGTGAAGCATCCTTGATCTGAATTTACCTGGCTCCTCGAGGTGCCAGGCCCTGGAAGCATTGTAACACCATGGGCTATTTTCTATCGTTAGCCTCTGACACCAGAAGCACTTCCTGGGGGAGGGAGGCAGGATGAATTCCAGCCAATTCTCATGCCTGTTTTTTTTTTTCTCCAGCCTCCTCGGCCGTCCTTGAACAGCCACTGTGCCTCCCCCACCTCAGAGCCTTCAGGCACTGCCCCTGCCTTGCCGTGTTTGTCTATAGCAGGGATAGAGCACAGCAAGGAGCAGACGAGCTGTCCTCTTTTTAGAGGGAGGATCAAAGACCAAAAACCCCAGCTTCTCCAGGCATGCTTGCAGCCTCATCACAATGTACGAGACACGATGGTGGAAGTAAAATTTTGCAATAAAATTGGCACTCAGAAATGAGTACAGATACAGTCTGACCCTCTGAAAATTTAGCAGGTTAATGGAGCTAAAGAAACCAATGAGACAGTGGTGAGTAGAAAGAAAAATAATAGAAGTTGAGGTATCTCAGCAGTGGCTGTTCCATAAAAACATTACTCTAGTTAAACCTCAAGTTATCCATCAGAAGCACATGGGTGCTTTGGCCACCTGTGAAGAGCTCTCCTACGCTGCAGCTGAAAAAACCACACTTGTAATCTCAGTCATTCACCTTTCCTGACAAAATGTAGCCTATAGCTGTATCAGCTGCTGGTAGACTCTGACCTACGCAGAGATGTGAGTATTAGTGGGAAATGATGAAAACCCACTTCTATGCATCCAATGGAGGAAGTATTTGAGAAAGCATTTATTTCAACATGGAAGAAATCTCATCTGACCTAGTTTCCTATTCTGTTTGTTACCTCCTAGCTGTCTCATCTGAGGTTCCACCTGCTGTTTCTCCATCTGCCAGTCTTTTAGATATCAGAAGAACCTTCTGAGTTACACATTAAATGTCAGGCGGGCTGGAGAAAAGTTGTTTATGTCTGCATTTAAACAGATGATATTTCCATTAAAAGTGCATCATGGAGACACTAAAGGCTAAGATGTCATTTGCATTTGGTTATTGTAACTCAAGGGCAGGCCTGCTTGTGTGAAAATTCATGCTATTGTTTCAGACCTTCGTATACCCAAGCAGAATGACCATACCCTGTTAAGCTCATTGTTAGTGTCTTTTCTAGTAATATTGAAAGCCTCAAGCTAGGGGCCAAAAAGTTACCAGGTAATTCATTTGAAGTCACTGGAAACCAAAATCACTATCAGGGAACCATCTCTTTTCTCCCACTTACCTCCTAAGCTCTATTTCAGAGCAGAACATGAAGAGTTAGTTTGGATTAATGTGTGAATAAATATCAGTTACCTGAAAGAGTAATTACCTCTAAGGTTGGAATATTTAAGGGCAACTACCCCATTTAAACCCAGCATTTGACGTGTATCTTGCCAGCATATAAAATCTCAGCTATGCTGAAAAAGTAAAGACTAAGTTGTGGGATTATTAAAGTATCTATCTTTCTTTTTCTGCTACTTTTGCTATTCTTAGATATTTCGCAAATGAACCTTGATCATTTGATCCCTGCCATCTTAGTTCTATGCAGAGAGGCACTGGGAATCATCCAAACCCACGTAAGCCAACAAAAAACCACGCTTTATTTTCAGCAAGTTAAGGATCAGGAAGCATCACCTCCATGACGTATCATCTGTCTGACAAAAAAGGTACTGTATAGCCAGTGCCTTGAGAAACTCTAAAAATCAAGGGTTTCAGCAGTTATTTTCTCCCAAAAAAAGCATACAGAAAAGAACTGGAAACTCACCGTGTCAGTGCAGACTGTCACATGTAATTTGTATGAGAAGATCAAATGCGTACAGGAGCTATTGGTGTCCTAACACATCCATGTGAAGCCAGAAGGAATCTTTTCACAGATTTCAGTGAGCTTTGGATCAAATCTTAGAGGCAATTAAGTAGTCCCATCTTGTATATTAAGATTTTATGAATATGTGTAGGTAGCCATTCTGTACCTGTCTTTCGTTGTACTCCTGGAATAATTTCAGCCACTAAATGGACAGAAGTGGATCTTCCAGTCCCCGCTCTGAGCTTGCTGCAGCTGTTTGACCCACTGTCCATGTCTGATTCTTCCATATGAGAATCCCTGAGCCTAGACTGTCCATGCTATGAAAACCAGGATGAATAAAATCTGTGTTTCCTGAAGACACACAGGCATGTTACTTTTCTCTGAGTTTATGGCATCGCAATTTACCTTAATTTCCCTACGACTGTCTTGAGGGAATGAAGAAAAGTCTTGGCGGGTAGAGGAAACACTTGAAATTCATAGTACGAAAGTCATGTAACACAAGTATTAACACTATGATTTACAGTAATAAAAACATTATTACAATGTGTTTAATTAGGAACCATTACAAGACCAATTAAAGTTGTCAAAATAGAACAAAAAAGCAACATGTGTTTTTCCCCTGGAGGAGTAGGATATGGTGAGGCTCATTATTAACTCTTAATTTGAAAATAGAAGATTGTTTTGCTTTGAGTTAAAGTCCAAGCTCTTAGAAAAAAAGAGCTCGGAGTTATATTCCTCTCTGGCAGACATTGTTTAAGAAAATTTTAGCACAACAGCAGAAGCATTTTTTAATAACCAGAGTAGACACTTAAAATATCTGACTTCAGCAGTATCTATTTAGTTCAGCTTTAGCACCCAGCACAGTTCTGACATTTGCAACCTGCATGCCAGTATCCATCTTACAGCAGAAAACAAGACACAATGGCACTTCGTCTACCTGGAAAGGATGGTCAGGCAGCCCTTAAAGGAATCTAATTAAAATGCAGCCTGTTACCAGAGCAGTGCATCACACTGTGCTGCCATAGTAACCAGGGTCCCAGGGACTTTTGGGGCCATCTGAGGGCATGTTAGCAAGAGGCATGCAAGAACCAAACTGATCACCTTTGGTACATTTTAAGTGACCTAAAAACTCTGAATGATTTGCTGATATTACCAATGAAAGAAATTAATTAACTCTTACATGTTCGGACAGTGGACCAGTCTCAGGAGCAAATTTATTCTTGTTACTGTTCCTTATGATATAACACTCCCCATAGCTTATTTAAGAAGTGCACGACTTCTTTGCAACATGGGAGCAACCAGTTAAAATTGATTCCCCAGGAAAAAAACCTATAGAGCAATCAAGACCTGTGGTCTGTGGAAGTGAAGCCGAATAAACGAGAAAGAAATACATGTTCTATTTAGACTGCTATTTCCAGTGCTATTTTCTGAAGTATCAGGCATGAGACTCATCTCAGTTGTTGCTTTTGGTGGATGATTCCCTGCTGCCATACTGGGGAAAAAAAAATCACACTATAGCACTGGGCTTTTCTTCCCAAATCCTTCTCCTAGAACAGAAAGATCCTTTAACAACATAAAGATATATATACATATATATACATAAGCAGTATCTTACATTGTACCCCATCCTAATATAATTTTCCAGGAATGCAATCAACAGATTTGTCCCTTAGGCATTCATTTTTCACAGTAAAGATGTCCAGGTCAAGAAACTCTTTTGACAAATCACCTGTGAAGGAGAATGCAAACTGTTGGTGGGTCACTGCAGGTTAGCACAAAAGATTTCTGCAAAAAAGCACAGGACTTTAGCTTCCATTAAGCAATTAAACTATTGATGAAAGTACCTGAAAGTTGTTTGAAATGATCAAGGGGATTTTTCACTGTTTAAAAAAAAAAAAAAAAAAAAAGAGCTTGATGCAATTATTCTGAAATAAATGAAATTCCTGAGAAATATTGGGTTGGGACTGGGGGATGACATGGGAAATTGAAGCACTGGTTTTCTAAGCATCCTGAAAGCAGCATGTTCATATGATTTTGGTCCACAGTACTACATCATCAGCTCCCACTGTATACAGATGGAACAGGCACACAGCTGGAAAGATCTATTTCATATTGGGCATGCTAGTACCAGGAAGGTTGCAGAAAGACAGAAAGGAGCTCAATTCAGTAACAAGTTGTAGAGTTCATCCTCCACAGAACTGGGTCTCTTTCTCAGCATACCAATAACATGCATTGTGTGGTTGTGCCTAAGCCTCCCCACTTCCAAAACCAGACAATGGTATTTACCTGTTACCTAGAACACTAAAAACAGTAGCTGCAACTCAAGCTCAAAATCCTACTCAAGACTAGAGAACCCTAAACACAAAACCACTTCAGGTTAGAGGCAACACTAGATCCAAAATAACAAATAATAAAACATGATAGAAGTAAAAGCGTCTCATTTAAATCTTTATACTATATAGAAAAATATCCAGGCAGCACATGTCTAAAAACAGACACTAGGCTGTACTTCCGCAAAATGAGACTTTATACAAGACAAATTCACTGCAACTAAGCCATCGCTGTATATCCAAGGACTTTAACAACCTTGGAGCAGTAATTCTTCCAAGGGCTTTGTGATTTCCTGATAATTTGCTGCAGCCCATTATTAATGGCTTCATTCACTTTCAGGTTGTCCTTACAACAGCAAGTTTATTAGCCCTACAAACAAATCTATCTGTCAGCAAAGCTGCACCCAGCTGAGGCATCAGCTCTGATTTTCTCATTCTTCACCATGTTTTTTGTACAAACTGGGCTTACGTTTTCAGATTTTGTTCCTCCAGTTCCTTCAAAAGAAGCAACACAGTTTGAATGCCTCAACAGGGGCTTTTGGAAGGGAGAGGTGGCATTAGAAATCATCACTAATTTACAAATTCATTTTTAATGGGTTACGTTTTATTTGCTTCAGTTGAACACCATTATTTACAGACACAAGTTAATAAAACACATCACAAAACAAAATTTCAACAGCTAATATTTATAGGTGCATAGTTCATGCTCAATTACTTTTTTTTATATGTATAATACATACACATATATATAAAGCTCTCACAATAAGTCATTTCTGCACAGAAAGAATAGTCATAGGAAACAAAGAAAAACTGTATCATAAACAATATCAAATTACTGACAGCCTATCAACAAAACATGTACAGAATTAGAAATAAGCAGTAGACACTTAGGTGTTTTTACTTAATATTTTCTTTTTTCACTTTTAAAATTGAAGCCACAATATCCACAGCACAACAATGACCCTGCCAACTGGCTTTCATTTCAGCAGGAGGGAAATGCTGAAACAAGGTGGATGCAGTCACAGATACTCCAATCATTGCTGATGGAAGACTTCAAAATACACCGTAAAAACTGTAAAAAAATTTAATGACTGGGCACATTGGAACTGAGCACTTGTACAGGATGGGACGTCTTTAGTAGTTAGTAGATTTCAGGTGATAGAAAGGAAGGAAAGGACTCTCATGCTTCAGGTTCATAGTCTTGATACTCTTCCTATTGAGGGAGAGCAGAAATCAACACTACTGGTATTTTAGATAAACACATCCCATTTTCTCTGTTTATTCTACTCCTGGTGGGTACAATGCCCAAATATTAGGGATTCTCATGTGACCAGGGTAGGACGTTTATTTATATTTTGTCACGTATTTCAGATTCTGTACCTTACAAGTCATGGTACTTAGAGGAGAATTTGACTTTTACAGCAATTAACACATCATTCAGCTGATGCTGCCAGGAACTCCTGAGGCCACCCCTGACAATTCACTTGGAGAGGAAAGAGGACTACCTCTCACTGAACAGCATACCAGGTGCTGCAGATCCTCATATGAGTCACTAAATCGTTTAAAGGAGTGTTTAACTATGGACACATGAGCAGCATCCATAATTTCAGTGATATTCAAGATATTATGCTCAAGCTTATAAGTCTTTTACTGGATCAAGGCCTAAATTTTTTATACCTCTCATTTTCAGTCTAATTATGTGCTACCATAAAACTGCTACTCCAACTACCAATGTATCATGCCAGACACTGTAGTAATATTTTAGATAGCTGGTTCATAAAAACCAACAAAATAATTTACTCCCATAATTGCACTAACTTAAGATCACATTTCACAAAGCATGATGCATTGGTGAGTGTCCAAGCTATTAAAACGATCTATGAAGATTCAGTTTGTCCTGCATTCCCTATTAAACATATTAAAGATACAAATTTACAGTGGATTACTCAGAAAGCCAGGCACGAGTGTTTTGAAACACACACAATATTTTCACATTTAACTTTCTTACTATCAAAAAAGCAATTAATTTTCTGATTCCTAGCACTATACCTCTGGCAGATCTTGGCCAAAGAGGCCACGTTTCTGCTGTGCCCTTGCAGCTCCCAGCATCAGCCTGGGTCAAGCTCAGGTGACTCGAGCATGCAGCCTCCTCCCATGCCCTTCTCTTACATGCATTCACAACAAACAGTGCAACAGATTTACCTCTGGAGGCATTTCGTAAGCCTCGTTCTCAGGATCCACAGCAACATCTGTATTATTCACCATTCCCTCCTGCAGGAAACCTTCTTCATTCTACATATAAAATACGGAAAGAAAAGTGACAGTGACTGCCTGTCTCATCCTTTCCCCCACAGCGTGACTTTCCTCCCCATCAGGGGTTGACTTCTTGGCCTGTCCTTGGGTTGTGGGATGTTGCCAGGGATCGTGGAGAGGGAGGGGACATTAGCTGCAGAAAGAGCTTCTCTGTGTTTCACAGGGATGTCCATGGGAATGACTACTGTCATCTTTTTGAACAGCTGAGATCCCATTCCTCTCTTACCATGGACAGGCCAAGAAGTCAATCTGAATAAAAGAACAGTACCACTATCAACTTGCTGAATATCATTGGAAAATATTTAAATCCCCCAGAAATGCTTTGTTTGAGTCACAAAGCAAAGCAAAACAAGGGTTTTTTTGTGCTTTAAGAAACTGATCTGGGAAACAAAGTCCCACACAACCTGTTTAAGTATCACATTAAGTTATCACATTAACTCCTCTTTAATTGCCTTGGGGAACAAAGTCACAAGTATGCAAAAGTGCCTTTAAAAACAGGCCAATATTGGATAGTATCAAGACACACAAATGAAACAGTAATTCAATTATCTATTTTTTCAATGTTACAGGCACATCCATCCTCTCACAAATCATTGTTTATTTTAAAGTTCTAGCCTTTTCACAATACAATGCAAAAAAGGGAAATACGCTGTTTTTTTCTTCAGTTTTAGAACCTAACTGTACTGGGAAAAGCTTTTTTCCTTTAATGGGTCATACCTTTACCTTTTACATGCTTTCTTATGCCAACCAGCGTGTTACTCTATGCACTGCTGGTATGTGATACATAGTATGATATCTTTTACCCAGCCTCTTGCATTTTTTTCATTATAGAAGCACTTCTATTTTTTACAGCAATTTTAGTAAGAGCCTCTTGGAATGAACAAGATTGCAATGGTGTAAGGAACAACTTGTTGAATAAGACTATTAAAGGAAGATTATTATTCTCCTTTAACTATAGATACCCTGTACCATACAACACACACAAAGGAAAAAACCCACAGCATTTCAGTTGGGCCAATCCCCTTTGTAGTTGTTACTACAGAAGTTCACAGAGAAAAAACATGAGTTCTGCCAGAGCGAAGGCTGCTGGAGTTCATCCTGAACTGTAAGAAAATTAATATGAAAATAGGCAGAGTGTCTCAGTGGAACTGTTGTGACCATGCTGATTTATAACAGGTGTAGATCTAGACAGAAATGCACTAAAAACCAATTACAGACACTCAGGAAGAAATTAATTTTAAAAACCCCACCTGCAGGCTGGTAGCATAGACAGAAATACAAAATTAAGTAAGTCATAAACCAGACTAATAAGATAATTCTTCAAAGTCTACAAATTATAAGATAGTGGCACTAAATTAAATTTAGGATACAGAAAAAACGAGCAAAAGAAGCTAAACCTGAAATTCACCTCTGAAAACTTAACACAAAATAGAATATAATACGCAAAACAAGTGGCACTAAACCCTCTTTACCTTCACACAGTATTTATTGTGCTGCTCCATTTGCCACGTATTGGCTTCCTCTGTGGTTTAACCAGGTGACCTTAGTCATAACATTCTGTTCCTCACTTTCTGCATCACCCCAAGAATAAAAGGTGACTTCATCTGCAATATACTAACCCTGTTCTTCCTCAGATCCGTCACCTTTCTGATACATATGTAGGTACCCATTTTTGACCCTCATCATCGAGGTTTATGATGCGCAGAACTTATAGCCATAATACAGATTCTTTTCTTCAGCTCTTATTTCAGACTTTAAAAGGTCCAGTGTGAAGAGATATCTGGTCCTACTGCTTCTCTTCTCAGTGGGGCCAGATATGCTTTTTCCTTTGGAGGTAAACAGCAGAGCCCATGTGGAGACAGGGCCAAACTGTTCTGCCCAGTTCCCTCCATGCATGGGCCTGCTCCGAGTCAATGCCCTGCGCTGCCCTGTGGCGTAGACAACATGGACAAATTCCAAAAAGCCAAGGGACACTGATGGATAAGGCTGCAAATACCTTAATTTAGGTATCTAATAGGCACCTGTGCCTTCCAAGACTGCCAAAGATTTTGGGTGTTCAACATGACAGCTAATTTTTCAGGCATGAAATTATGAGGAAAAACTAGGCCCAGTTACAGTTCTGCCTCATCTTATTAAAACACTTCAGCTCTTCAGATTACTCGACTTCAGTATTTACTTACCCTTCGCTTCTAAACAAATTTTTAAGACCATTTATGCCTGCTTCCTTTTATGAGAAGTAGCATCAATCCTTACCAGCTTTGACTGAAACAGCCAAATAAAGTTTGCGATGCAAATTTTACAGCTGTTACTGTGCCCTTGGTCTAACAGATCAGCTCTAAGGACCTAAAGCTCCCATCACCTGCTCTCTTGCTTAATCCAAAATATAATTAACTTCTGCTTCCCCCAATCATTAAGGAACAGCTTCAGCTAACAATCAGTACATCAAGTAAAACTGTGCCCAAAATCAGGCTTGAGGGTGCACAAGAAAGCAAGCACACAGCTTAATGTTATCTGTAGCAAGAAAACAGATGGCAACTGAAACTGCCAGGACCATTAGTAATGACAAGGAAAAAGACTTGCCAGCCGAATTTCAAATAAGAGCTTCAAAGTTCATATGCTGTTTGTTTGTTAGGAACCTCTGCAATGCATCTGGACTGTTCATCAGGATTACTGAGACACAAGGCCTAAAAGACTGAATTTATCATCTTCCCAAATCCCTTCCGCAAGTTCAGGATGGAGATTTCTCTACAACTTCAAATAAAACAATCAGCTGCACTGGAAAAATACAACATCAACCACAACACCGTTATTTTTTCAAAGGAACTAAATCATAAGCCATAACAAATCTCCAAGGGAGCTCTTTGCCTGGGAAAGGTTTATCGCCTTTGCCCAGCTGCAAACAGTGACACAAACACCACCTTTCATGTCGATGTCACTGCAGTTCAGATGAGGATGACATTACTCAAGGGCGTCTGTTACTTATAAATGCATAGCAAAGGTGACCACATCATTTTAAATGGTGGCATGCTCTGCTTCTGATGTACAGTCCCCCCAAAGTAAGGGTATCGCAAAAGTAAACCACTACCCCCAGTAACACAGAGCCCTTTAAGGCACACCTTAATCATAATTTGCCTACTTTAAAACAAAGAAATGCAATTTTACATTGCCATGATCAGTAATTCCATATCCTAATTCAGTTATGGAAGAGGAAAACCACCCAAAAGACCAATTCTTGTCCCTGTATGAAAGACACATTTTTCTCTAGAAGCTGCAACCTCTCTCAACCACACTGAAGAGCATTTCCAGAGGGAAAGATTTTTTTATATCAGGTGATCTGAAAAGCTCAACTAAAGCTTCTCAGAGATTAAGTCAGTTTTTAACTGGGGAGCATGAACTCTAGCTGGGAAAACACTTTTAAAAGGGAAAATTACAGCTCGCCCAATAAACAAGGTGTTAGAATACTGGTGAGGTGAGGACATCTGCTTTTCCCGAAGATTTCCTTAAGAAAAAAAGAATGCCCACCTCTATATTGGTTTGAAGCATGGTCACTCTGGGTAAGACTTGTTTTTTGACTCCAGAGAGTCTTGTGCCTTCAGACCCCACGCGACAGAAGGAAAGCTTTTGCGCTAACCCAAGCAGCGTACACCACACTGCCATTCCCAGGCATTAACAGGAGTGTCACTTTGTGCTATCAGCACTTCTGTCTGCCCTGGTAAAGGCACATGCCTATCAGACCTGCACAAGGCCCATGAGCTACCAGGCAAACTGGCAAGCCAACCCACACTTTTCCCAGGAATATGTGGCTATGTTACACAGTGTATACCCTCTCTTCCACGAGCTGCTGTGCTCTCATTTTGTCAAGCAACTTGTGTTCTTTTAGAAACAAAGAGGAGATGGTGTCCCATCATTGTGAAGTGACATTTGCATGACTCTGGGTGCCATTTCTGTCTCAAGGAACATGTAAGAAATAACTGGCATACAAAAGCACGAAGCAGAACTGCTGTGATGGATCCAAAATGTTGATTCCTCCTCTTTTACTATGGGAATGAATCCTGCTAAAGTCTGTGCAGTGTGAAATGACCCACTTTTGCAAAAAAACCCAGTAATCAAACTGATTAAAAACTCTTCCTGAAGAACTGGCCCAGTTAAAATATAGGGTATTTGATAAAACTTCAGGACTATTCCTCTTACCAGGAAAATGTCACCAAATACGTCTTTCTTATTTCAGTGTTTTTGGTGAAAATTACACCCCATTCTTTCCCTTCACTCTCTTTCCCACCTCATAACACTCTTGGTAGAAGGGAAGAAACTGTTTAAGAACCCCTACCCATGAAAAACAGACCAAGTGGTCCACTCCTGGTACTGCTCCTATGTGAGCACCACGTAGTGAAATGGTCACCTTTAGGAGTGTGCATTCTGTCCCCTTGGTGACGTGTGCTGGAGGGCCAAGTTACTGCCATCAGAAAGAAAGTGATTTATCCCAAGGTAGAGACTAGAGCAACTTCAAAAGGAACCATTGTAATCGCAATTTAGTGGCTGATCTAAACACTATATTTTGCCATCTCCCTGGTTAGTAATATGTTTTTTCTCTCCATTATGAACACTGATGGAGTCTTACAGTCATGCATAATTCTGATGATTACTGGAGATTAATTCCTTCTGGAGTGATTCCACATCCTGAGATAAATACACCAGGCTACCAAACCGCCAGCTCTTAGAACACTTACACTGGCAAGAGGCAATCACCCTGGAAGCCACAAAACACAGAGGTCAGAAGAGACCTCCAGAAATTGTCCAGCTTGAGCACATTGCTCAGGGCCACGCCTCATCACGTTTTAACCATTCCCATAGATGGAGACTCTACAACCTCGCTGGGTAACCTCACCCAATGTTCGACTAACCACACAGTGAAAAACCTTTTTCTTACATTTAAGTCGAGTTTCCTGCATTTCAATCAGCGCCCACTGCTTCTCCTGCCATTTCACTGGGCACCACTGAAGAGTCTTGTTCCATCTCCTTTACTTCCACCCCCACCAGGTGTTTATATTCATCGATAAACTCCCCCCCCAAAACTCTTATTCATGTTGTTTCACGATTGCTGATTTTCTGTCTGTTCTTGAGACCTCTACGGAATTTCTCATGCAGATATTGTTGGAGGACCTTTTCTCTAGTTGAAAGCCCTACTGCCCACAAAAAAATAATGTGAGGCTTGCCTAAAACACCTAGAAGATTATTGTAACTTGAAAAGTTGTAGTTAATTTCAGCAAAATAGATTATTATAACTCAATGAGCACTGGTCATTCTACATCACTTGCTAGTCTGTTACTGAGTGTTTTATAATGTAAAACTGTGAACCAATTAAATTTGGTTAAATTAAATCTGTGTAAATTAATCAAATTAAAACTGTGAATCGAAAAAGCTATGAACCAAGACAAGAAGCATTATGGAAAAAGCAGTGAACTAGAATAGGAAATAAGCTGGTTTACAAGGTAATCTTCTGGAAAGTCCTTTGAGACCCCAACAAAATGTTCCATGCAAAGCATTTTTAACATAATCCAATCTGTTGTATGTACACACCACTTGGTACCTGTGGGAGCTCAAAATAAGAAAATACACATCCAGAAACATTATTACCTTGAAAAATTATCACATACTGATACAGTAATGCCTTTCTGACAGCAATGGGCATGTATATCTTTGTGAGCCCAGATGTAAATTCTAGCCCAGTATTAGTGAATTATTGAATTTGCTGTTGTTACAGTCTGGACAATTGCACTGGTAATCTGTCTTCATTTATTTAGGGATAAAATTGTTTATCCCTAAAGCTGTTGGTCTTGTGCCTGTTACCACATCCCAAACCTATAATTCAGTAGGGCTGCCTTAAGCCCTTAAAACTGGTAACTCCATGTCCCTCCAGCCTGACAAAGCCCATTTCATTTTGGTATTACCCACCCTGTGAGAGCTTTAGTCAGGAGCTGTCAAGTCATTATATGGTGAAGCTTAAAGTAAAATTTTGGGATTTCTTTTTTATACCCCCAGGTGCAGCTGTTATTGTTCCTGCGCAAATCTGCCTCCTGCTACAAAGCTGAATAACAATTTGCTGTGTTTACAGGCTTAAAATCCCACTTTGAAAAGAAAATAATTTGTATTCCTTCTTCTCCAAAATATACTCCACCAAGGTACTCAGGGGCTAGATACTGGACTGAAGCGAACAAATAACTGTCTTCCCCATTTGGTAACTGATTTTTTACAGATAGTTTGACCATACAGCCCAACTTATTTGGATAGGAGAGAAACCCTTGAACAAAGAATTCCAACAAGAGGCAAAACAAAGATATGCTAGAGCAGCCTCAATTCATTTACTCTCCTAGTCCTAAGGTATTATATTCATGGAACTGAGTTACACAGTTATAACTGAGTTGCCAGGTCAGCTTAGGATGCTTTAAAGCTCCTGCTCACTCATTGCAATAGTCAGTTCCTCCAAGACTCAGCGGTAAGTGACAAAGCATCATCATCCGTCCAGTTGTTTTACTCCAGGGATATAGAAATGCATCTGTGCAACAGCTAGAAACAAAGTAAACTGTTTTAATTATCTCTAAGCTGAACACCTAAGTGAAGGAAATGATGAGAAAGCATTATGTGGGAAGGAAACTAGCTGTTCCAGTGCACAACTCATTTAGAGTACCAATAATGAAATGAGACTATCTCCCTCCTTCTCCTCAAATGGAGAGCTGAAATGAAGAAGAGACATTTAATTAAACAAATAAATATCAGCAATAGCACAGTTCCAACGAAAGGCTGAAATAGTGCCTGCAAGTGCTACAGGCTGCATTTTGATTTGCATTTTTATGCCTTTCAGTTGGCAATGACAAAAGTGAAAAGGAAAACAAATGAGGCTTACAGCAACAGGAATGAAATGTCTGTGATAACCTGTAACCACAGGTCCATCTTGGTGTCTACAAATCACTGGAAATAATTTCTGTTTACAACAATTTACAAATTGTTGTAAATTCCTTGAAAAACAAATTTCAGTACAACATAGATTGAACATATGTTTTCTTTCCTTCCTTTAAAATTCCTCAGTATTACTCGTACAGATAAGACTCCTTCAGAGTACAACAGGAACATTTTTGTGAGAAATCAAATTTGCTGAAACTCAGATTCATGTTTGTGTTAACCAGTCTGGTAAAGTACCTAATTACAGCCACTGGAATGTTGCTATTTGCTGATAAATGAGACATGGAGAACCTAACCATTGCCCTGCCCAGCCCAGAAGTTCATAAGAGTTCTACACATGATAGACATGTGCATCAATTCCAGGCGACTTAAAGGAGGAGGCTGCCTAGGGGCTGAGTCAATGTGACATCAGCAACGCATGTAAACGCATCCAGGACGCACAGCCTTTTCAGCTTCATCCTTTTCTGCTTCCCAAATCCGTGGTGATGTTGAAAACTCTGTGGGTAGGGAAAGAAAAAGCTAGAGCACATAATTTGGAAAGACTGAAGTTATGTCTAATGGCAAAATAGTGGGAATGATACATGCTAACTAGATGTCTCATCAGAGATGTGGCCACAGATCTGCCTCTCCTGACATTCTCCTGAACAAGGCAATAACCATATTTTAGAGCAGTAGATCTGCTTGAACAATATCCACTATCAACTTCGTGATTTACATTCTCAAAACTGAAATTTCAGACCGCAGTTCCACAGAAATCTTCAGTCAAATACCACTAACTTCAACGAGGATTTGGAAGAAGGACCAAGGACTGCACTGAACTCTTTGCTTGATCTTATGCAGTAAGAAGGAACAATAAACAGCCTGAGCTTATTTTTATTATCTTTACTACATAACTCAAAGATACCTTGACAAAACTGAATAAATGACTGAAATAAATAACATTCACCTCAATAAGAAAATGTGCAAGTAAGCATCACTTAAGCCCTCACCAAATCAAAGATGATGGGCAAATGGTGCACAAAAAAGAATTACAAAGTCAGAAAATAACATAAGCAAAAAATGTCACATTAGTGCAAAAAAAGGGAAGCCATTCCCTCATGTATTAAAAAGGCCCATCCAGCCCTAAGGGGCCTTCTGAATACAGAATTCGGTCTACACAATGCACTTGGCTGGGGGTGTTGGGAGATCCCAAAGGAGAACAGCAGAAATGATCACATCGTAGAACAGAGAAGAAAATTAAGGAATCTGTCAGATGCTATGTCCACCAGGAGCTCAATGGGATTAGCTAAACCTATTTGTCCCCTTTCTGTAACGGAGGATTCTCCATTCTGTGTGAACCCATCACCAAGAATGACCTCCAAGGACGATATTTGAACTTTACCTTCATTAAATAAAACTAGAAGATAACAACACATGACCTTTACAGATCACATTAACTAGAAGAATGGTACACATCAGCTTGGAAGTCAGCATAGAAATGAGCAATCTTGGTCAGATTTGGCTCCACAAGGTCAGTAAAGATGATTTTAAACAGCATGGTCCCAGCCAAAATGTTATTTTACCATACTTTGTTTAAAACAGTTTGAATATCACAATCACATTTCAATGTTAAGCACATTTTTAGTACAGATAAACTCCAGAAGTTATTATATAGACTCCACAAGCATATATTCTTTCCTAAGACAAAATCAAAGGAGAAAAATACATTTCCTCTGAAAAATCCCTCCAGTTACACAAACAGTTCATTCAATGCTGTATTATGTAAAACAGCAACCTCTAAACCACAGCTATTTCTCCTACTCTTAGAAAAAGTCCTGTACACAGAACTGCAGGCCCAGCCACTCTCTGGCATCACGAACAGCGTGAGTTCCCACTGAGTTACACATGGCCTCAGAGAGAGCACACCTTCCATTTCTGTATCCTATCTCCTGTGACTGTAGTCACAAAGCAAGGAAGCAACTTCACTCCTTCCCAAGGAAGTTCTTAAAGAAAGGGGAAGGTCTCTCTACAGGTGGTGGGAAGAGGGCATGTTTTTCTCCATTTTGCTTTTCCCTAGAGTACGAGCAGACAAGCTAATGCAATCAGCATTGACTCATTCGCTTGTACTCTCCAGCACACTGAACTGTGGGCTCACGCGTGATCTAGTGGCAGGATGTAACCTTCAAAGGAACTGATTGACAGGACATGCTATGAGTGGAGTGGTTACCCTTCAATTATTATCACTGAGCATCCCTCTAAAGCATTCCTTCAATTCCAACCTATTACAGTACTTTACCCAGATGGGGAATTTTAAAATATATTTCTTCTACAGAGTAAACCAGCACTTGCTTTGAAAAAAACCCACTTGCAACAATTATTTGAACTGTAAAGGTTTCAGGAGTATTTCCTGCAATTGTGATCTATTCAGCAGCAGATCAAACACTACAAAAGACTAGAGAGACTGCATTTTAAAATTCATATTCCTGCAGTGACAATCCTCATCTAGAAGCAAGTACGCGACTACTCAGAGCTTTCACTTGAATTGGGAACGGTTGCTTTACAGTCCAATGGTACGAAACACAAACATCGCTTCAGCTTATTCCTCTCCCATAGAAGAAGAAATAACTCCTTTTAACTAAGTGGAAAGAATTAAGAATAAAGTCTACTTACTAAGGTGTAGTAGGCAAGGACACTCTTAAAAGACCAGTGCCTAAATATACAATACTTGAATATCAGTGTTTTCTTTCCCTCCTCCCCCAGCATTGCTATTGTTATCTTTGCTTTTCACTTCTGGCTTAGATGCAAGAAAGCAGCAGACTGAAGTCTGACATCCTCTACACTGCATGAGAGTGGATTTAAAAGAAAGACAGCTTCCCAGGCCAAATTCTGCTCTATTTTTGTCAATAAAAGCCTGGTGTAACTTTACCCCTCACAAAGGTACTTCTGTACTTGCACCTGTATGTCTGAGAGCAGCCTGGGTTTACGATCCTCTTTTCAGACATCTGCTGCTGTCCCAAAAGGGATGGACACCAGAAAAATCTTCACTACTACTTCACATATAGGAAGTCATAAAGAGTGTAAGTTTGGATGGCCTTTGAGGAGTCAGCCAAGTTCCACCTCTGTTTCAGGCAGGTTCAGCTTTCCCCAAATCATTCCCAAAAGATGTCTGGGAAAAGCCACTTAAAAGTCTTAAAGTAACAAAAGTTTGGTACTGGAAAAAGCATTACCCAGACTAATTCCATTCTTCTCTGGGCTAACCCAGCTCCTTCTGTCCACACAACAGTTAGGAAAAACCTGTGGAGCATCCACTACTCTGTGCCTGTGGTGCTCATTTATGAGAACTGCAGACAAGGTACCTCTTGCTAGAGGCGGGATGAGATGGCTGCTCGGTGTTTGGAACAGAGTCAAGGGGAGGGCAGAGGTGCTGCTCACCACGTTGCTGAGAAAGAAAAGGAGGGCAAGCCCCAGTGGTACCAAAAGTCCAAAAACTACCTGAACCAGTGTGGGCTGATGATGATCTCAGCCACAGATGAAGCTTCAAAGGGGAACTGTCACTGCACTGTTTTTACCAGAAGGAGACTTCTATTAATAAACTCTGTTAAGCCATTTGACATTAAAATGCAGAGTTGCTTTTAAAGGATCAAAGCATTGAATGTTAGTTATTGGAATTGTTAAAATGACACTTCCCCTCTGGTCCTTTCTTATTATCAACCACAGTAGTCCCCCAAATGTCACCAGCTAAGCAGGGGTTGCCTCTGGAACACATTTAAGTCACAGTGAAGTTATCACCATAAACTGCCAGAATTCACAGGAAGGAGTCAGTCCTACAGCCTCCAGGAACAAAAAGGAAATATCACTTCTCACATCTACTATTCTGATTGGAGAGAGGGCATTCTAATCATACTCCAGCCCTCACCCCATTTCTATTTAAACATACCAGAGGAAAAAATGATGCCTACATACCATAGGGGCAGCACACACACAAAAAAAAATAGGTGAGATAAAAGCATTTATTCTGTTCACGACATCTAGAATAGCAGGTAAAACCACAATTCTGCCAGGAAGTTTTGAGTGAAATACTACTTAGTAATTGCACTCATTACACCATCTATTTTGGGGATTAATGCTGCTCTTTTGTATTTTCAGAGCTGAGGATGAAACAAAAAGTCTGGTAGGATGAGTCCACGCTTCAGAACAAGATGTGTACTTATGATATGACTCCCTGTAGTTTGAAAAGAACACAAAAACCTATCTGCTAGCAGCCATAAAGATATTTCTCTACATGTGCTGCCTGATGAACATTTGGATAAGAATCAGAGCCAGATCCTGAGAATCACTCATGCAGATCTGAACACGACTCACTTGCAAGACTGCCACAGCTGGATGCCCTCATGTTTGTAAACGCTCAAGCAGTATCAGGCACTCAGCTGGTGAGTTTATGTGCAAATGCCATTTTAGAAATGACCCATACTAGAAAATACTCCTATAGAATACAAGGCTAAGAGTAAATGTACTTTAACACGAGCAAACTGAATGAAATTCATCATAATGTTGTATCATCATCTTTTAATAACAACCTCCAAATAATTTTGTTTCAATTATCTGATAGGTATATACATAGGGGTATTGCAGCGGCTCTCACTGAAGTATGATAATTTTTGTAGTGGTTTAGCATAAAGCCAAATGATGTGTTTACTGTCCCATAACGAGCACTGTTCAACAAGCAGATTCAGTGAGGAAACACAGCAGAGAAAATAGCAGCGATTCTCTTACACATGTGTATCATTTCTGTACAAGCAGGCAACAAACCAACTGGTCCTTGTTCTTTGGTTTAGTTGCTCATCTGCCTGGAATTATCCAAGAAAGGCAGTGGCACTGGAAAAGACAACAGCTGACTGCTGTAATGTTATTGACCTCTTTCCCATACCTGTAACATTTCAAACATAAATATGCAAAGTGTAAATGCTTAGTGAGCTACATTTACCTAAAGTCACTTCTGCCAGGATACACTCTGGACCATCTGGCACCCTCAAAAAGCTATTTACAGAAAAGTAACTAGTGCCTCAAGTATTCAGAAGCATTTTTTTCTGAATGATTATTGCAGAAAAGAAGTTCAACACATTCTTTGCAACAACAACAAATGTAAACCATGTTGTGTGGCTGCATGGTACTTAGTTTCCAGCTGGACTTAAACCACAACATATATATAAGCAATCTGATAAGTGAGGCTTAAAATAACATTACTACTGAAAGCTTAAAAGCTGATCTACTTCAACTTGAATTATTTTTAAACATTTAAATTTAATGTTTTTAATTCATTAAATTCATTCATTTGCTTCAGCAAAAGATTTTCAAGCATACACTTAAACAAGTAGTTCCACAGGAGTCAAAGCTTTTACATAGGTTTAATAGCAATATAATACTGCAGGGAATCTTGAATGACCTTCAGAAATCCAAAGTGCTTCAAGTGCCAAAACCTCAAACTACTTAATGTGGTAAGGTAGGACATCTTGGAAATTTGATGCAAACCACCTTCATCCAGGAAGACAGACTCAGCATGTGTCCATCTGTAACCTCCCAGATTAAATCAGTGACAAGTCAGCTCTTCTACTGCACCCTCACTGCAATAGGAGCAGTAAGATTCACATATAAAGAGACAGTATTCAAGTGAAATGTGTTCTTAACACCAGTTCCAACAACCCCGTGGAAACCAAGGATTAAGTCAAAGCAAACTTAGGAGACAACATTCCCCCAATGACTATTCACTGCAGAATCAGATTCCCTTCAGCACTTTTTTTTTTATACTGCTGCTGATTACCCTGCGCAGAGAAAAAATGCTCTAGTGCTTTGTGTTGTGTGGGTGATGCTCCCATTTCCCAGCTGAGTTTGGTTCAACATTTATAGAAGGGGTAAAGTATTCTGAATTGGCTTCTATCAGTAAAATGACTCAGTGATCACTGCGCAAGTGGGAGGACTTCAAGCATTTGACATTGCTTCTCACATTCTTGCTGTCACAAATGCAAATGTTAGGGAATTTAAACTCGTTCCTATCTTGTCATTTTAAAATACTAAAGGGACCCTTTGATCATTCAGTGGCCTGTTAAATATTTAGCAGCCAGGAAGAAAGGATTTTTTTCCTTCTGCGATGGTTTAACTGGTTTCAAATCTAATACTGCTTCGTTTATATGAATACAATGTATCACCATTTGACCACCATTTTCCTCAGAGAAAAAAAATCCCTTCAATTAAAAATTGATCTCCCTTCTAAACTAATATAAAAAGAAGACAGAAGTAATATAAACAGACAGAAGAGAGGGCTGTGAACCCCACAAACTACATAATCTGTATGCACAGAACACACATACGTCTAGGGGGCTTATAAAATAAATTTTAATTACTCTGCTCCCCTTCAAAGCTAAGTGCCTTGGAATACTGGCAGGGGACACGCTCAACTCATTGAAGGCAGCACTGCCACTACTCTCTTCAGAGGTGTAGGGCTTTGTTCCCAAGGGCACCAGTACCCTACTGCACTTGAACCTGTTAATCCCACTGAAGCGCATGTGATTGTTTTCATGGTAATATTAATCACACTCCATGAGGAGATGTGTCTCTCTAACTTAGGAGCTGAAATTAAGCACGAGGGAGCACTGAGCTGTAACCAGCCCTGTTGCTCTGGCTCAACTCTGCTAGCAGCCTAAGGAGAGATGGCTCCTGCACCCTCCCACACAAACCTCTCCCGTGCTTGTTAGCATGCCTGTTATATTAATGACTCATCTTCATCGTAAAGCACCAGCTCAGACTTCTCATTAATCACCTGAAGTGCGCTGGCTTCTGCAGTTTGTTCGGAGTCCCCACTCTATGAATAATTCAGGCTTCAGCATTACAAACATGGGGAAGGAGTTTGTGGGTCAGGCCCTGCACTTCAACAAGGACTTTGTAACTTTACAGAAAATACCCCATGGTCAGAATGTGGGTTTTTTCCAACCCAGTGTTGGGTGATTCCTGGATATTTGTTATGAGCCAAAATAACTGCTTTCAAAATGTGATTTGTAAATTGCATGGGTGGCCAGCAGGTCACTGCTGGTGCATTCCCAGTGATAAACTCAGACAGAGAACTAGTCCTGTACCACAGCCCAGTCCACCTTTCCTGTAGAAAAAAACATGACTAGCTTGTCCAACAGTATGGAAACCTAGAGCAAAAAATGAATGCGCTGTACTGCAAATTGATTTATTCTTCAGGGGAAGAGAAAAAATTTCCCTCAAAATATTCTGAAAAAGGCTCTATATGTATTATGAGAATGAGACAGCCACTTAGAAGAGCTGTGGATTGTGGGGAGGGAGCACTGATGGACTGTGGGCACTTTCTCCTGCATCCCAGCCAACACTAGATTACAGTCACAGTTCCTTCTTTACATCTCTTTGAATTTCAATTAACTGTTTCTTAATTATTTCTGGAATAATTTTATTCCATTTTACAGATGACCTTTTTAAACACTAACTACAAAGGAACATGGCTTCCTACTCTAGCTTAAAATGGGTTTTGCACAAATACACACCAAGGCAAAGTGCGCTGTTAGCAAAAACTAACAGCTTATAACTGATGTAAACTTATGTCCACCCACCAGTTAGCCCATCAATTTCTTCTCTTATAAAATGCCAGAGCACCTGTCAATCACACAGACAACGTAAGAGGCTTCACCACAAGGACTAAAAGAACAACTCTCCCTTCTAACTTCTCACACTGATAAAGGAAGCATTCGATACAGAGGTTAGAGCCCAGACACACTGGATACATATCAGAAACTTGACAGATATGTAAGCAATGCATCAAGGCTGTACCACTCCTTGACACATCATTTTCTTAAAATACACACTGGATACCACATAGGGGGTATCTATCCAGAACCACATATTTGGCAGGTGTGTACCAGAGCAGTTGCACTGGCTTTAGATCCCATGATTGACCACTTACCTATCATGATAGATTGCTTATCTACCAAGACTATTTGTGTCTTTTGGAGCACCAATTTACAGACAGCTGGTTAATTTCAGTTCAAGAGATGTGCTTTGTTCAAGCCAAAGGCACAGATCACCATGTACAGCCTTCTCCACAAAGGAAGGGGACAGCTTCTTCCCTGGTTGGGACTGAACCTACAAAAGCTTACAATACCACTAAGACTGGATGCAGCAGGCTAAGTGGATAATTTGGCAGCACTCGTATCTTGAAAACACTACCCAATTTCCTTCCACGGGACAAGTGTCTGCAGCTACCCTAAAGGAAGTGTTCATTCCTTCTTTCCTTGCCTGCCTAAAATAAAGACCTTTCTGGCACAGAACACAACCTACTTTTAGACACGCTACATATGAGCAATACATTTTGCCGTAAGACAACAGACTGAGACCTGAGCTCATGGCAGCAAGGGGCAGCCCACAGCTGACAACACTCACAGATCAGCTGAGCTCATGTCTCAGGCAGCATTGCTTTTCTGCCTGAAATACATTTTGTTTCCCCTTCTGCTTTAGATTTTTTTTTTTGTTTTGCACTTTAGGATTACCAACTGCAAACCTAGCAGCCATGTGTTGTTGCCCCTCAAAGTCCCAGCTCCTCTGGTGAATGGCCCCTCAGTGAGGACCTCACCATCCTCAGCTCACTGTGCTTTTCAACTTGGGAAAGAGCAGTCCAAGCCCAGTCAACACTGACCTGTTGTAAGAAATGGTCTCCTCTCATATGGGAAAATGTCTTGGCTCAAGGGGCCAGACTTTTAGAAGTGATGAAGCTTCTCTCCTCTACATCCCCGAAGGACTACCTGCCTTGCTCCAAGCCCTGCTTATTGCTGGATGGTTGTCAGTGCAACTCCAGCATGCTGGCCCAGTAGTTGAAAACTACTAAAAAGCACTGCTGACCAAACCTGTAACATCCCTCACCACTGTTGAGACAGGGAACATCGATGCTGTGGCTTCACCACATTGACTCTACATTTTACTTGACTCAAAGACTTGAAATCTCAGTAAACCATCCAGTGGATGTTTAAACATCCCAACACAGTAAGTACTCATGAAAATACTGAAGCAACTTCCCAGTTCAAAGGAAAAACCTTTTTATTTCCTCCCATAGTACGTTGCTTTAGTCAGGGCAATCTGACACTGCTCAAAAGCCCATATTTGATCAACAGCAGTAAAAAGTTGTCTTTCTACAAGGGAACTTAAGAGTAATTAACTTGAGCTGCTGAGCTCGTTAAGGACACTTCCCTGTCCAACATTCTCACACCACCTGAGCTGGGACTGAGGCCCCTTCATAGCTACACCTCTCCCACACTCACAGTCAGAACAGGTTTCCTCACCAGCTGGACCCCAGGATTCCCACAGCACAGTCTCATGTCTCCATCTTCTAAGTATGTTATAATCATGGTGTAATAACAAAATTACAGCTCAGGCTGGTGCCTCTGATGAGAGACTCACAACAAAGGAGTCTCTGGGCTTTTACACCCTCACAGCCTAAGGTCAGGAAAGCCTGGAATCATCAGCTCCTACTGTGTCTCTGAGTGTGTAGTCCCCTGGCTGGGCCACAGGTCCCTGTGCCCTTTGTTCTGCAAAGGGTCAGCACTTCATGGCCTCTTGCCTGGGGCTCGGGCTCCTGCCCCCAGAGCTGAACCTGCAACTCTCAGCCTGTAACTCAGCTGTACTGCAGCCGTACCCTGAGTTACCCACACACCAGCTTGCCAAAATGCTGAGTGAACTCACTCTGCAGAAATTCCAGACTAAGTTTCCACTGGAAAGTTTTGCTATATTAGTGGTACATATTGGGATCATGAAACCAGTCTGTCTTTATTGACATATCTATACCCACACCAATTCTTGCAATGCAGTTCTTCCACCAGTATAGCATATTCTGAAAAACTTTCTCAATTTTTTTTTTTTTACTATAAAAGCTTTGTTGCCATTTGGGATGAAGTTCCTCAGGGAGCTCTACCAATATCTGTCTACCTTCTAAATATACGCTTTCTTCAGACATCTATCACATCCTCCCATGATACACACAGAATCTGTTCAAGCTTTTCATACAGTCAGTGACAGATTTAACTCTGTATTTGCCAGTCTGAGAGTAGTATAGATGCGCCAGTACTTCTGACAGCATTTCTGTCTTTTCCCATCAATTATTAGACTGTGTAGCTACTTGTCTCCTAACACCACATAACTGCTGAGAAAGAGCCTATTTCAAAGTCTGTAAAGTGCACAAGCGAAAAAAAGGCCCTCTGATGGTTGTTCTTTACGAACTGCACAGCAGGAACCAGCTCCCAGTCTCTTCCCCTGGACAACCTCTCCATTTCCCAGACTGCTTCTTGAGGTTCACTTGGATGTGTGATGCGCTTTGCACTGCTACAAAGCAAAATAATCCCAGAGGATTGACATGGTTCTGAAGTCAAGGGCATGCCGTGTTTTCTTGTGATTTCTGTTTCCTTTGGGAGGCTTTGGAGAGAAAAGTCAAAAATAAAATGCCCACTGCTGATACAAAGCAGTGCCTTCCAAGTGTAAATGTTTCCACACGTGCAGAGGCACTCTACGTACCAGATGTGACCATAACAGTGTCTCTGCTTTGAAAACACTATGATTATTCTCACTTCTTTTTTTGAGAAAAGGAAAAGGTTTAAATTCAGGTAATGTTCTTTAAGGGACTACATTAGAGATGCAAAGATAAGCAAAGCACTCAAAAAATCATGAAACACCATCTGCTCTCTTTTATCTTCTAATGTCTATCAGCATCACCAGTGTTGCCAACATTAGTCACCCTCCTCATGATATTGAGTGTTTTTTTTATGCTCTCAGCTCTCATAATCAAAGTTATACAATAGCAGTTTATTTAAAATAAACTAAAAAAAAAAGCCAATACACTTGATGCCTGAGAAAACTAGTGCAAGTCAGCAGCTCAGAAAAGCAAGTTAAAACTATTGAGGCAGAATTAAACTGCTGAAATTTGTTATGATATTAAGTATACTCCAGGGACTATCTTTCAGAGTAGCTCAGCTTCCACAGGGGTACCAAACAGATATCCACACTTAAGACCCAGGGTAGCACACAACCTCCCAAAAATCTGCTTTTAACTATGACCATAGAATACCCAAAAAATCCTGTTGCAAGCCACATTTTTACATAGGCATTGCTCACGACAGAAGTCAACTGAACTCTGTGCCTCTGGATGCCAGGCAACACTCAAACACAGAGCCCCATATTGATTATAGTCTCAGTCTCTCCTCACATGAGCATGCAGGAGAACTAGTGCAGCTTCTGCCTCTCTTGCCAACTTTACACTATCAGGATTACATCTTACTCAGCTGCTTCACACAGCTTTTATTTTTATATAAAGTGAAGAAAGTTTCTCTTATTCTGAAGCACAAAGTATGTCACCGACACTGCCTGCTGACACCAGGGTGCAGCTCATGACAAGTGCTGTGGGCACTGGAAAGGCACGAGCACACCTTGGCAGGCAGGTGGAGCAGGGCAGCCTGCCCTGCAGGGCAGGGAATGCTGCTCACAGGTGTTTTTCAACAACTCAGCACAGCTGAGCTGGGACCGGAGTGATCTGGGTCCCTTTGTACATAGCCAGCACCTGGGAAACACATCCATTATGCCCAGCTCTCTCCCCATCTTATCCCTAGCATAGGTGCCAACCAAAACCTCAGCCTCATCCTTGGCATTTAATCCAAAGTTTTTAACTCCATCATCCTGCTCCTCCTGTTTGAACTGGGAAGTAGGGGCTGCACTATGCCCAAGCGTTCTGTTCTCTGCACGCATGTTACAGGCTGCATCTCTGCAGGAGGCTCTATGACTCACGTCTGACTCATGCGAGACCTGTACCGCCACCAGCATCTATCACAGCCAGAAAACAGATTACTTGCCCTCAGGTTAGGAGCTATTTTAATGCCACAGGTGTTAAAGGAAGAAATATGCTCCAGCCGAGGTAGCTGGTGCAAGGAGACTTGAAGGAACACGATGCTGCCCTGATCCCCACAACCCTCACTCAGCCCAAGCACTGAGGCTTCCACAAGAAAGATTAAATTGACCTGGTGGGCACTTTCAGTTTAATGACAGCACCCTGGCATCCAAATCTCACTGAGGACTTTTGCACACACATGCTTGAGGCTCAGGTATCCACACAGAAGGATGAACCCAAGCACACATTTGGTCCTTTACACAATCAAGTCTTTCTGGCACTGTGATTTGTGGGAGGCATTTTTCAAAGTTTCATGTCTGTTCCTATCTATATTTTCCAGTACTTACTAGCAAAGTTAGTAGTTATCTTACTGTTACAGCTTCCCCCCTGCCCCCACCGAGAGAGAGAGGGGAATACCAGGATTTCAGAACATTTGAATATTTCTTACAAAGTCACCTCCCTCTCTCCTTTCAGGCTCAATAAAACAAAGCCATTTCTCCCCCACATTTAAAACCACCGAGCTCATTAACTACTTAATGAATTTTGTGCTTTCCTGCTGCACAAGCAGCAAGCCTCAGTCTATTTTCCAAGTTACAACTTCTTTTTGTTGTCACTTCTAATACAGTTTTCTGCACAGAGGTTTCCTGAAAGCCATGTGGACCAAGACCTGTTTCTTCACAGCAGGAAATACAGAAATTGGTAGAAGAGCAGCACTAAAATTAAATCATTCATTCAATATGTCAAACAAAACTTACAGAACCCAACCCAGAAGTTCCTTATTATATTACACTAGATTAAGAAAGCACAGGCAAAATGTGTAAAATGGTGGAAATAGAAAATTTGAAACCTTTCAGAGTATATTACATTTGGAAATATAATTTAACTGCACAGTAAAGCAAAACTGCTTAAGCATTGGACATGTATATGATTGTAGTTTATCCACTGCAAGTAACTCTGCCAGTGGAGACAAGAAATTGCAAGCTGCATGTAGGGAATTCTTTGGGATGAATTATCAGAGAGTGGTTGAATATTCAAAACAAGACACATTTTAGAAATCTATTCCTCAAAGAATATCATCTTTAGTTAGTCCTTCTGGAAAACCAGACCAGATTTTTAATTGTGTATCTGCCAGTGCAGATAATCTAAATAAATTATTTAAATTATGCTTTAGTTTTAAGAATGAGAAGAAAGAGGAGTGATGACGAGACGATCTGCTTGGTTCATCTCTGGCCACTACTGCCAGTAGAGCTGTTAGGGGGAAGGGACAGCCATCCACACATGAAGGAATCCATCTTTTTAAGCTACTACAAATCAGATCCAACACCCACCTGGGCAGCATTCAACAGCTGCAGTTAACAGTGGTCACCATTACATGTCTAGAAGGCATCTTTGAACTAATTAGTCAGCTTCCAAACTGCAAGAGCATTCCAAGGAGAAAAGAAACATCTCTTCTATTGTCACTTTTTCAAGTTTATATTTTACCTGATCTAAACCATATAGAGCTAGCATGCTTGGCATTAAGCAAAAGGCTCAGATCCAAAGTCAGTGCCACTGCTGCCAAAAACTTAGTTTTGGACTGAGCCGCGTGTTTGAAAGCTTTTAAAGACTAGAGCTATCATTCATGTTGTAGGCTTAACAGTCTTGGATGCTTAGAAATTACAAAAAAAAAGCAAAATATGACACTGTTAGCCGTAACACAAGTTATCTGCATCATATGAACTTGTCTAGCATTACCAGAATTCTTAACCTGTGTGTTAGTGCAGGTGAAAGCAGTTAGGAAGCAGCAGTGATACTAGAAAGTATCATAATTTCAGGAAGCAGTCATACAGCAGCTGAAGAAAAGGCCAGTAGCAGAATCTTTCTCCACATCCACAATCCTTCAATTACCCTGTGGTGAACCATGAGGAAATCACAGCCTTGGTTCTCCCTAGGAGGGAGAGGATATGTGGTGGACAGTGAGGAGGAACAGAGAAAGTGGTTTTTAAGAGTAACCATGTAAGCAGAGTCCACATACCACCAGCAAATAGCTACAGAAGAACTGCAAGAAAAACCAAGAATGAGTCCCTGCCACAGGCGAAAACGTATAGTCCCATCTCTTTGAAGTAATTTTCCTGATTGCAAAAGTCAAGCCAAGGGTCTTGTTGCCTGTGGAGTAGGAATAATTAGGGTTCCTACACAGCCATTTCCCCGCAACACCTGCACAAAGAAGATTCTTCTATCAATTGCAAAACAGTATTTTTTTTAGAAGAAATTTATCCTGACACAAGTTTCCAGATTTATATTTCTTTTCCTTATTTAAAACAATTACATAATTAAATATACAAAATAATCCTATTTATGCTATTTGGCATCTAAGAATTTGGCATAAAATCAAAGAAGATATCACATGTAAATGAAATGCTTAAATAGCATAGGAAATACTCTCTTAAGATCTTACTGGGTTAAATCAATATGAAAAAAGGAATGAACTAGCAAAAGCTATCGTTACTAATCCAACTATCATGGTATAATGAAAGGAAATGACTCACAGCAGGTTTGATGAAACAGTCCTCGATTTCGATCACTCTGTTTCTCTAGAGGTTCTGATGGTAGATAGGTGAATTAAGTGAGGAAACTATTCAACTATTCAAAACCATAAAGAAATAAATAAAAGCAAAACCCCAAAGCTAGTAAGACAGCTTCAGACACCTTCTCACATTCAATCCCTCTTCACATCACTTCCACATAATGCTTCAATTTTTAATTTTTTCCTTTTTCCTAATGTTACCATTATGTTACCTATGAGCCCCAGTTATAGGGGAACTCCATCTTCATTTAGTCACCTTCCGGCCGATAGATCATCCAGCACAAAACACCCAGGGCTAACTTGTCTTGCACAGGAATGGCTTTTGGGAAGTGTGGTGCTCAAGGTCTATACGATTCTCAGCCACATCCATGAATTTTAGCCCCCTGAACGCTTTACTAAACACTGTGCTGATGTTCACCTCTGCAGAAGTCTTCCCCTTGCTTACAGCAGCATGCCAAGAGCTCATATTTTAAACAGATAAGGCAGAAGCATTCTACAAGCTCTGTAGGTAGGGAAATAGACTTATTAGATCTTCAGTGATTAAATGCAAAGCTGCAGCTGGTTTATGATAGACCAGAACCTTTCCTCCTACTTCTCCAGCAGCCTCCATCCCTGGATCTAAATTTCAAAGTAGCTCAAAGTGCATCCCAGGCATTTTAAGCTCTGGAGTAAAAAATTAATTTTGTCTATTAACATGCCCTTAAGTTATCTTACTTTCATAGAAGTTGTTTCAGTGATCCTTTTTGTTACAGAAGCAGCTTGGGCTCAGTATCAGCCATTTAATTTACAACTGGTATTGAAAGAACCTGGAAAAAGCTTCACTCGATCCATCCAACTTTGAATTTTCTTCCCTGCTTCCTGCACTAATCCTTAACTGAATATCACTGTCCCCATTTCCACCAGAACAACAATTCACGGAAATAACTTGTTTTTTTACAATACAACACAATATATTAATTTCTGGTTTTCCTTTTGACATCTGTGATGATGCACAGAGTTCACTATGGGGTCACCAGCTGCAAATGTCACTTCTCATATTTTTGTAGAGCTTCTCTTGACTACGTGCTTGCCTGCCATCAGGCAAGTTATCCTGCATCATTGTCAATGTCTCTGGTTGTTTCCAAGGACAGAACATCTAACTGTTAATGATTACATGCCCAAAATTCACCAGCTTCATAACTACATTCCAACTCAACTAAAGATGCTTTGACAAAGCCTTCACATATTCTATCTTCCCCAGTTTCACCCTATAAAAAAAATTGTCCTTTGAACTCCATCTTCTATGAAGAAAACCCTCCTGCATGTGCTTCACACACACGTCTCCCTCCCAGTCCTCAGCAGGGAAAAGGGACATGAAGCATATGTACAGAAAGAATTTTTCCTCACTTAAATGGGTTTTCAGTGGGAGCCATGAAACTTTGTGTATCGCTCAAATAATGTAGGTTCAGGATGAATATTCCTTTTTTTGTTTTTCCAAAACTCTATTGTTCCTGAAGAAAAAGGAAGCCTTAAATTGTTTTTTGGCCACATTCTCCACATTGGATACCCTGTCAGATCTTTGCTGATCACTTTATATGCTGACACTGCTTTTATTTTTTTTGCTTGTTGAACTAATGTTTTTGTATTATTTTCACGTGCTGTTCTTTGGAAAACTGCAGATTGTTTTGCCAGTCACGCAGCTCCCACCATTACCTTAGCCACAAGTTGTGTATCTCTGTTTTGGTCACAATCCCTCATTACTTAGTGTGATTTATGAGCTCTGATATTCATTCAGCTCCCATGCTTTCAACCAGAGAAAAATAGCCAACCAAATGCTTGCAGGAACGACACTACCTGTCATTCTTTCTGTAATCCCTGGCACCTCTGTTCATTGCCCTTAGAAGAAGAAGAAAAATTAAGGTGGAGAACATACAACCTCAGTGGCTTCTCTTCTGCTCAAATGACTATGTGGGTTTATTTTCTGTTCCTGCAGGAAAATCTGGAGTTAAGTCCTCAAGGTATAGCTAAGCATATCACCTGTGACTTGCATGTTCCTCCTTGGGACATTCGGTGGCCATGCCACAAAAGCAAAGCTCTTGGGCCAGGCTTCACCAGGTAGCTGATCCTGAGGTCAGGTTGTTCGCAGCAGGGTCATGCTGGTGGAACACGCAGTCCCAGGTTTCAGTAGTGCAGTGATTTCTCTTACAGTTTCCAGCAGGAGGCATAACTCATCACTAGAATGTTCACAGAAGAGATTTTTGACACACATCGTAGCCAATTTTTATTTCCCTGCTACCCTCATTCTAAATCTCAGTTTGTCTTGATTCTTTTTGAGTCACAATCCTTAGAGTTTGTCAAGTCATTCAAAAAAATCACCAAGAACCATAATAAAGAACTATGTATCCAATTGTATTTTAATGAGGAATAAGTTAACCAAAACATAAAAGATGCTGAACTCAAAGCAATTGAAAGGGAAATTATTAAGCCAACACAGTGAAAAGCACATCTCAACTTCCAAAAGAGCGATCATTCCTTTTGCCCTAGTGGCTACAGCTACAGCCTTTAGAAAAATCTCAATTTTACATGCTCTTTGCTTTCTCTCAGTCACTCTGTGGTGCTGAAACCATTAGTATTTAAAATTAGGGTCTGGCTAAGAAGTTTCTTATCTAAAAGAACATCCCTTTTAACTAAAAGCTAACAGTCCACAATGGTTTCCACCTCCCTACTTCAAGCTAGGGTAACACCAGAGAGGAGGAGACACCATCTCAGTGCTCTCTCCCTAGGGCCACAGTGAATAGGCTTTCTGTCTGAAACCCTGCCCTCACTTGTACTTGCACCGTTATGTACTTGGAGTGCCCAGACCCCCTGACATCTCTGTACCACATTTGTTTGGAACACAACAAAATCCCATCTTTCTCAGAGGCCCTAGCAAATGAAACCAGTGACCTTATTCCATTTCCTTTTCCCCAAAGGAGCACTAATTTCGGTGCTGCGTCGTAGCTGGCAGAACAGTATGTCTTACAAATGAAGCAGTGAGAAATAGCATTCCCAACACCATATTGCATAATGCAAGACACTGAGATTTACTATGTTATTCACGAGCCTTAACATACTGTACTCATCTATTCACAGAGCACTGAATCCTCCTTCTTAGAAAAGGCTCCTACATGTCCCATGCTAACAAAGATGACATTTACGCGTTTTACCATGAGTCTTTTTTCTCCTCAACTAATTTCGTCGTGGTAGGAGTATGTCACTTATTTATGGCATGCATTTGGGTGGAGTGTGGGGTTTTAATCACCAACTTGAGGAGTTTTTGTTGTTGGACATTTTGGCCAAGGCTGTGTTCATTTAAGAGTGGTTCAGAATTAGTAACACTGAGGAGCCCAGCTGGAAGCACTTCAGGAATACCTGTTTCAGGACACTTCTAATTAATCTCAGATTGAACACTCTCAAGTTAGAATCCTAATTATGGGTCACTAAAAAATTGCCTTAGACAGTGACCTAATTTTTAATGCTAAAATGATATCATCTATTTTATTGCTACTGAGAAGGAAACAAACTGATTAATCGGTGCTTTTTAACAGGACAACCAGTAATTTAAGTTTCTTTTATAGGGAAATAGTCTAAATTGCAGAGTTATCTGCAAATAAATCTTCACTGAATTGCTTCTCTGCTGCCAAAAATAGGCCCCCATTGCACAGAAAGCAGAGGCTGATAGGAGAGAACTGTATTATTAAAAAGCTAAGATGTGTATGCTATTTCACTTTCTCATGCAAACATTGCTTCTCTTTCACAGCTTTAGAGACAGAGTAAGAGAGTCCCATTTGCAGGAAACCTTCCCTCCAGTTGCTTTGGAGGAAGGAGTAAAATAACCAGTATAAGCCTACACAAACAAAGCGAAAAAAAAAAAATCCCAAGGCCCCAGAAGTGAAATACATTAGGCTTTTTGAAAGTCTGGTTACCCTCTGACCAAATTTTCTATCAAACACTTGACCAGATCTTTAGATGGCCCAAAATGAGCATTGATGAAAGTCAAGTGAGAACCACTGGCACTTCATGAACAAAAAGCCAGCAGTCTGGGTGGGGATTTGAGAACTGCACCAGAGGCACTAAAGGTGCTCTCACAGAGATCTGTAACTCTCCCACTGACTGCAATGGCCAAAAACTACACACAGCTGAAAATCCTGCTCCTGGATGGAAATAGAAGCATAGCCAACAAACCACCAGAGCAAATCTTGCCTGAAAAGATTGCTTCTTTTGCAAAGCATCATAAAATTAGGGGTTTAGGGATGCACAGTGAAATTAATCTAGTTAGATTTTAACCAGGCAGCTGATGTTGTACCTCAAAAATCCTAATTTAAAAATTGATTCAAATTCATTTGAATAAAAAACAAGGCCTTTTGAATTTAAGCTGTAGAAAAAGAGTAACAATAAATGACAGTGTTTCAGTTTGAAGGAAGGTGTCTCATCAGTTACTAAAAAGATTTTTTAAAAATATCTTCCTTAAAAGATCTGTGATAGAAAAGACAGCATACTAGTCACAGATTTAGAAGTGGTAATGAAGTGGAAGAAATTCTCATTACTGTCAGCAGAACAGGAACACAAAAATCTAAAAACTGAATCCCAAGCATAAAACTCCCAAAATTTATCTCAGAAATAATTTGTTCATAAGCTTAAAAATCCACTTAAAAAACCCCCCACAACTATTTGTGGCAGGAAATTTTGAAAACAGGAGACAAGTCTAACTTATATACATGTGTAAAATCCCAGAAATAGCCAGATGACAGCTCAGAGATGCCACATCTCCCCTTCACTTCCGGCTGTTAGTCAGAAAACTAAGAACAACAGTGTAAAGGTCAGCAAAATTAACTACCTCGGTAAGTCTTGCTGCAAAACCAGCATCCACCTAAAGCCCATAATACCCACAACTCGAAGACACTGTCTTTACATTGCCCATTTTAAAAACTTTCCATGAGAAGCTGCAGTCACACTAAGCCACCACAAAATACTCAAGAACGCTCATACAAATGCAATTCTTGTAACCATTTCAAAGGCATTCACCATTCCTTTTATTTACATTCTATTATCATACATATGAGAAGCCACTGCAAATATGCGTGCAGTAATGTATTCGCACAGTTCCTTCAAAAAGGCTTTGTGGGCTTGGACGACTTTCCATCCAAGAGCAAGAACATTCCGTGCAATCAGTAACCAAACACATGGTGACCAAATAACAACTTGCAAACAGCAGACAGAACAACTGATAGGCTGAAACAAACAAACAGTTTTGAATAATGGGCAAATTAATGGAAATTGAAATCTGGAATTGAAATCTGTTCGCACATCATGTATGGATACAAAGGCTAAAATTTCTGCATAACAAAAGTTTTGAAATAAGTATTAGAAAATACTACACGAAAAAGATGGCTACCAGACTACAGAGACTGGAAGATTATTTTTTTCCCCCTCAGTTTCTTATATTTATACAGTCCAAGACAAGAAGAACACAGCTCTACTGGACAAACAAGTTAGATAAAAATGTAGGATTTCCCCTTCTTTCCCATTTTATTGCAAGCTGCATATTTTTCAAGAAGTGCAAATAGAAACTCAGTTAACGTCAAAAAATATCTACGGCCATGCAAATACAGTTATTTCTCATTTGATATTTCTTTGATCATCAACTTGACCTTTGCCTGCTAAACAGTACAGAGATAAGGAATGATAGATCAGCTGTCTTCACAGATGAAAACTAAAGGACGTCAAATACAATCAATGGTGCCACATAAAAATCTTCAAGTGGGACATTGGCTGCAGAGGGTTACATGGATCCAAATAACTGCTCGACAAGTTCAGAGGTATCACAGCGAAACACAGCACTTGTCTTACAACATACTGACACCTCTGAGTTAGGAAGTCCCTCAATTAAAAACCCCTCCCAGCAAGGGAAGAGTGAAACCATGTCCTGCATCTTCAAGACAAGATTGACATGCCACACCAATATTTATAACTCTTCTTGGGTTCTTATAGCCGATGAATTTATAAACAAAAGAACTGAGACATCTAATGCAGACTGTTTCCCTTCCAAAAATCAAGAAAATAATAACACCCTAAAAAACTTCAAACATTTCAGTGACGGTTGTCATTTCAAGAAGCGCAATGAACAACTTAAACCTACATCGCAAATCTGGCCTCATGCTGAACACTGAAGCAGCAATATCAAAAGATGCAGCTCTGAGTGAACAACTCAACTTAGTGTCAGATTTGAATTTTATGCTGCTCTGTGCAACTCCCCCTCGCCTTTGTATTAGAAGCTTTTAAAGAAAAATGTTGTTCAAAGAGAAGCTACCAAACTTTATTTCCCTGTTACTATAAGAAACTGTATCCTAGAAAAGCTGAAGACAGTCATCACTCAACTAAAAATTTCATCAGTTTAAATTTAAGAGGACAAGCAATTCATCCAGGTTGGGCTGTACCTGACTAGACACATAGTGTTCAGATTTCTTTCAGTGTTCAGGAACTATAGACAGCACAGTTTTTAAAATGCTTTAGGAGAGCTGCTGTGTATTAACCAGTAAATAGTTACAGGTGAGGCCCCACAGGATGTTCCAATGAACCATTTAAACACTATCTTTAGGTGCCTAAATCAGTACTGTGGTAGTGGGCCTGTGCTTACAAGTCCATATTTGGCAGACAGTTGACCAATTCAGGTTTGTAACTCTGACATCAACACTACTAAATAGGACCAATCAAGGTAGCTTATATTCTACTCCTCAAACAGCAAGAGAAATCCAAGCTTCCTGCTTCGCATTTCCAACAGAGTAGAAACATCTGTTCTGAAGATGAAAAGTGACATTTGCTTTTAAGTTCTTTGAAATAATCCCCATGCTTTTCAGAGTGTAAGGACTAATGATTTTTGTCAGTTTGGATGTTTCAGGATCCTGTTCTAGCGAGCTACATTTCTGTCACATTTTTTTTCCTGGATAAAATACAAGTAAATCCCAAAGCAACAAAGCTTGTACAGCTGCAAAGCCTTGAGAGGTGTATTCCACTCCATCCATCCAAGCTACACTCCTTTGGATACAGTGTGACTTCAGACAACCATTACACGAGTCTTCACCCAAAGATTACTAAAAAACATACTGTGTTCTACCTACAGTTCAGGCTGCGTGTGAGGAAAGCACTATGGCTGCTTAGAGGACAACCCCTGTGATTTGGGAACATGGTTTTTGTGGGTCTGGTCCATGATTAGAAGCACAGAATGAAAAGTATCGACACAGCAGCTTCAGGCCGACACTGGTCTGCATATGTTTCTCTTCAGTGCAATCCACTAAAGAATAAGGCATCCTCCTGCCCAGCCATGCAAGAGGTGAAGTGATTTACTCTCCACAAGGATTGGTCTCAAAGGTAATGTACATAATGCTGACAGACAGGACTCACAGGCTCACCATCTTCTAAAATGGTACGGCCATGCAAATACAGTTATTTCTCCAGCACCTACATCTACCACGTCCGGATCGATGCCTTCTCAGGTGGTCTGAACATGTACTTTTTAACTGTACCTTTAAATACTAACTGGCACCAAACACTTAATTCAGTTTCCCATCTCTTTTCTCAAAGAGAAATAGACGTTTATACATGGCACTTGAGCAAATCCTGTCTAAATAATGTGACACAGAAGAAAGAGATTGTTGAGAAAAACATGCACAGAATGGTACTGCTATCACATCTCATGCTACTGCATATGTGTTCTAGTAGGAAACACTTCAAACACAGCCCAAGTACTAAGATAAGACTTAAATCACAAGGAGGAAAGGATTAATACGCACTAGAAGGTATGGTAAAACAAGCAAGGCAAAATCCTTTCCCTGAAATTAAAAGTCTAATTACTTTGGTGTGAAGTTTCACACATCTCACAGATATTTTAACAGCTGCACATCTACTCCTCTGAAATGCCCCCCCTTGTTGTAAACATGCCTCCATCCTTGATTACCAGTAATAAGACTGAAAAAATTTCAAATAATACCAACTCCATAGGAGCCACAAAATTCCTTCTGTTCCATTTCCACCTAAACATCTGTTTTTCCAGTGATGGACACGAAAGACAAGGACTAGAAGATAGGCTATTCTACCATTCAGTCCTCATAAAGTAACTGAAAACTCAAAGGTCACCAGCCTTGTGATCACTATCTCATATCGAATAAAAAACTCCCATCACCTCGCAGTAATTGCCTGCTTCTCTGGCAGTATGAAGAAGACTCTAATAGCTTACTGTATTTCAGAGTCTAGGGCAATGAAGAACCAAACTGTTTGGCTTGGGAAAGATGGAAGGGAAAGCAGTAAAAAAAAAAAAAAGGACAGGAGAGTTCTAAATTACTACTACTTACCTCAGAGTTAATACAGTGATCTTTCAGAAAGGAAAAGAAGTTAAAAGGCAGTATATGCCATCACAATAGATTAAATGCATATAGATACAACAGTACTTCAGGAAAGCAAACAGATGACAGTCTGGATGATCTTTCCAAGAGCATGGCTAACATCTGTGCTATTTTTTTTGATTGCGAAGCACTTCTGTGCAACGCTTGACTGATCATTATTTTATATATTCAGAGCTGAAGAAGCAGTTTCCCTCTGACAAGAATATCCTGCTGCCTGGCATTTGCACTTTTAGTAATATCCCAATTACATTACTACTGATGACCAAGAAGTGGAATAAAGTATTCAGTAAGAAATACGGCCATGCCAAATAATCTCAGATTCTCAGATGCACAGTCTACAGAGTCTTGGAAAACAAAACTACTTATATGGCATAATCAAGTAGTCAAAGATCAGAACAATCTTGAATAGAAGGCAAAATAGAAATCAAACACGAAGTAAATGGATCAAGTTTTCTGTTGAGTGGGTTTGACTGACAGGATCATCCTTATTTGCTGTGCTTGCTGTCAAGGAGTGACAGTCCACGCTGAGGTGGCTGAACAAGCAGTGAAATAAAAACTTACTGTCAAACGAAGTAAGAAAACTTAACTGCCACCAGCTGTCACTGTACTAGCCTTACTCTCTTGTTCTTAGTCAATTCTAGTTGCTTTAAAACCTTGCCAATCCTGAAGACATATCAGGTTGACCAAGAGTACAAGACAGAACTGACAGTTGAGCGGCTCATAATACCCCCTCTTCATGCAGCCAAAAACGTATCAAATGGGAACAAAGGATGAATTTAACAGACCCCAACACCATTTTGCATGGTAAGACTATGATGCTATATTCTGCTCTGTGCTATTTGGATATTATCCACCTACTGCTTGATGCCTCTGGAAGAGCAGCTGCCCAGATGACTAACACTGACTCCAACAAGAGGGAAGACAACATTCCAGATGCTATGGAAGAAAAATACAAGGAACAATGAAGAACCAAATATGTTCATGTCACCTTTTAAAGCCAGAAAAATTACACATACCATTTATTTCCACCCTCTAGAGACTTATTTAATCATTACACAATAATGCCTGATGGCAAAACTATCAGAGATTTGGTTTTTTGTTTTGTCAAGGCCAATACCTATAATTTATCTCTCATATATAACTTTACCAGAAGATGGTTGAGATTATTAACAAAAATCAGAACGCTGCAGCATGCACTGCTCCAACAGTAAAATATAAGCAGAAACAAGTCACAACTGTTCAAATACAGAGTTCAAAAAAGCCCCCAGATATAGCAATATCCTAAGAGCTGACTTTACTTAATGAAACTATGCACTCCTTGCAGCCAGTACACTTAGAGACCTGAGAAAGCCTACTGTTAATCAGAGCAACTACAAAATTACGTGCTAGCATTGCTAAAATACGCTAGAGTTCTACCTCACCAGTGTACTTTAGATTATTTTATGTTATCAATATGCCCATTCACTTCTGTTTGTTTCTCCTGCAATCACCTGTCAAACACTGACACTTTCCCATATTCTCAAGCAGCCCCAGTGACTGCAGTTCTGTTTACCTGTCACCAAAGCACTGTTGGGTGGCTGAAGAATAGAGGAGTCTCACCCTGGATGCACCTTTAGTTTTAATATTGATATTTGATATATTAAAGCATGTAGGCCCGTTTAGCACTCCTAAACAAAGACAATCATAAGAATCATGCACTCAAGCATGAGCATGTTTTATCAGTGAATGATTCTCATGCACATCCCAAGTCTTTCCAACGCTAGTCCACAAAGCATGCAAGTATTGCACCTCTGGTCCCCTGTCCTTTGATTTTGGTAACTGAAGCAAGCTGTGCTTCTTGAGAGAGACAGATCAAGTCATCAGCCGAAACAGGAGCTTCTTGGTCCATCTCCCTTGCTCCTTGCATAGCTTGGATCCTACTAACAGCCCTTCCAAGCTTCTGTTAGCTACTCATCCTTAACAAGTGAGGGAACAAACTTCGTGAAATGCCTGATTGTTAGGAAGATAGCTCCTCTTAGGGCAAAGATAACTTGTATTTCTGCACTTCTTTGCCCCTACTTCTCGTATCAGTCTCAAATGTTGGCCACATGCAGAATGACGCTTTGTGAAAGCACAGTGTGTTCTTCTGACAAAGAGTGACCAACAGAGTTCAAGCCACAATGTCTGGAAGTGAGCCAGCCAAATTCCTGCCTCTGCTCCAGAAGAAGTTCAAAAAACCCCAAACAATCCAATGCATCTCAGGTATCACAATCAGAAACCACATGACAGTCTTACAATATGGGACATAACAGATGAGATACTGTAACACAAAAGCTCTTCATAAATATGCTACATACAGTAGCTTGAAACACAATCATCATTTTAACAGCTACACTGAAATGTTTTTTGCAAGTAGTTGACAGTTCACATCAAAACAGAAAAATACAAACTATTTCAAGTTCTCTTCCTCTTCAAAAATGTTTGGTAAATGCTATGACAGGTTTGTTTCTCTCCTTGAATGCCAGATATGTTCAACTAAATGTAAAGAAAACCCTAAAACTCAGCTTGAGCTCTTACTTCTCCTGGATCATTGCTATATTTTAATAAAGTCGTATCTAGCCAAACTACATATTCAATATCTCCTGCATAGCCACTGTGGATAAAAGTCTTGTACCTGTTTACACATGGGCAAGCAAGGTAGCCTTCATTATATCCACAAAAATGAAGCTGAGCATTAGGGTAATAAAAAGCTGACCTTGACTTGCACATTGATGATTTGTAAGAAAAGCAGGAAAGCACCAATCCAGTTCTCATCTCCTACCAGCCTACCTGGGAACGCAGGGGCAGGAAGTGACTACAACCCTGGAATGCACATAAACCAAACACTCTGCGTAAATTCTTTATACTTTGTTGAAACAGTCAGCATTTCCCTCGAGTATCAGCCCCAATGATGGAGAGCCACTCCCTCTGCCATCCTGGCAAGGGGGAGATTGGTGTCTATCAATACAAGGCAGTCATCCTTCCCTCCACAGGACAGCTGCAGAGATCATGACAAAGGAGCAGAGAAGATAATGGCAGGGGGGTTGGATAATAGGCAGGGCAGAGGGGTTGGAAGCAGATGATCTTTGAGCCCTTCCAACCCAAGCCATTCTACTCTTGATATAGATTGTGATAGAACAATATGATGTTGTACTCGACTGATGAAATAGCTGGTCAAACACTGTGCACCCTATGGAAGCTGAAAGAATAGGGCTCCTCTACCGGACACAACAGTGCTTGCAGGACAGATGGACCTAAGACCCAGCAAGAAAAGATTTTAATTCTCTGGAAAATTTAGAAGGTATTCTGATTTTAATTTAAACTTGGATAATCAATAAACACAAAGCACATGGCTGTAGATTTTTCCTAAACTTGATAATCTTTGAAAATTCCTTGTGTCCTTATTTCATGCATACAAACCCATCCAAATTCAAGATCCTCAGAATCTGATCAGTTAAGTTTCTTTCTCCTTGGGTGAGCTAGTGAGATGTCAGCACACAATCTAGGAACATTTGGGTGGATGTGATGGTTTGCATAGAGCACAAAATATGCCTCAGGCATTGAAGGGTGGAACATGAAAGCAGAAGAGGAGGACATGACGGGCCCTGCACAAGTCCTTTCAGATAATTAGAAATCTTAGCTGAATCTATATCCCTGTAAAACAATCACTCAAAAGCCCTGCTTTCCCAAACTACTCCAATTTTAAGTGCTAGGATAGATATTCAAAAGCAGTCAGCACTCATCAAATTCTGCTGCAAATAAGTTTCCACAGTTATCAAAGGGATCAACATTAGGACTGATGCAGAGAAGTTATAGAAAATGAATCTGAAATGCAATTTCATCTTCCCATAGCATTCATGTTTATTACCAACATCTACCAAAAAGGCGAAACATCAGGCTGAAATATCCAAGTTCCAGGGCAGCTAGACTTCCAAGCCACTATTTTGCTGGCAAAAGTTGCTGGGTGTAAGAGAAAGGTAGAACTCATTGCACATCCCATATCACAGCCTGAGTCCTTCTGCCACGTTCCCAGCAGCAGAAACAGATTTCTAGAGAGGGAGTTCTGGGCCAGCAGCCCATACCCCAAGGAAACAGGATTAGGAGGTTGCCTCACGGTGCTTGAATGCAAGGGGGAACTACCTTCTCTCATACATGGCCACTCTTTCCTCCTCCCACTCATTCCCCAATCTTCAAACATCTCCTACCCCGTCTTTCCATCCTTCCTGAACCCAGCTCATCCCCCCCCATCAGGCTTGATTCCATAAGTTTTGTTAACTAGAGGATGCAGAGGAAGGTTGGGTTTACCATCTCTCCCAGTTAAAGCAGTTACTGTTTTCTTAGGCCAACTTTAAATCCAAGATGAACCGGGAAAACTTGAAGTAACTGAATGTCCGTAAGTCTCTGTAGAACACATTAACTTGGCACCTTGACCAGCTACTGAGCATCCATTTTATTTCAAGAACAACCAGTAGTTCTCCGTGTTCTCTTCATGTAGCCTGAATGCCAGGACGAATTCCCAAGCCTGAAAGGTTCTCCTTCAGGAGGCCTGCAAAGGCTTCTGTTTAGTTGCTCCCCTTCCCATAATGTACCACGCACAATCTAGAGGCATACAGCTGAGCTAAGGAACACAGAGGCTGGGAAAAGAAGAAAAAACAAAACCTCCACTACTCATTTTAACTGTCATCAGGATGTTTACATTACCCCAAATAGATTCCAAAGCAAGGTCTAAGCTTTGCTTTTTAAATTGGTTTCATTACTTCTCCCAGCCTCCCCTATTTCTCAGTTTGGACAACAGCTGGCATTTACAGCAGTCCAACCAGCCGCATTATAAAGCATACATCCAAAATGTAGCTCAGGGAAAAATCTGCAGAGACAGCTAAGACTTAAAAACTCCATCTCATAGATGGCGTGTAGGAGGTGGAAAGAAGCACTGCTAAATCTGTTACCTTTCCTGTGAATGATGAGCACACCTTCCTTTCCAAAAATAGACTATGGAGGAAACATTATGCTGGTGACTGTGAAAAAGCAAGCTCACTACTCTGGCTCAGACATCAGGTCAGCTGTATGCAAACACATGCCCCTCTTCAAAGCTACTGCAATAGCTATTACTTAGTTTGTTCTAAAAGGTAAACACATGGGATCTATAGGAAATAATCATGCCTTAAAAAGTGCATTTCTTCTCTCATTTCCCGAAGTTGTTTTATAAATTCCAAGCTAACAAAAGGTAACAACTGACATAAGGCTCCTAGGAAAAGTTTCCACCTTCCACCTGTTGGTCTGACAACCCTGTGCGGCATTCTGTCACAACATCCATCACTAATCCCTCCTGCCTTCACCTTTTAAACTTTTACTATGCAAATGTATGCTCATAAAGCCCATCTCCATGCTGTGGAAAAGGAAGAGAGTTTAGCTGCTAAATGCACTGGTCCAGCACCATCGAACACAACAAATGCACTTCAGACAAATTTCTAAGATCACAGTAGGGATGAGGAGAAGGGAGAAAATCTTTCTTCCATCTGAAGATCTGTGCGAAGCCAGTGACTTCACTCTTGACCCATTAGAATAATGTTCCCCAGAGCAGGAAATTAATTCAACCTCCAGCTCTATTTGATCTCTGACCTTTCTCTACAAAACAATTTACATACAGTATGTCTGAACTCAGTCAGTTGTATCCTGGGGGATTTGTAAGATAATCTGTCGCATGCACAAAATTTAAAAATGACCCAGCCATTAAAACTGATGCTACTAGGAATCCGAAAAGAATCATTTGTTCAGATCAGCCATATGAAGTATTAGCTAAGTCAGACAGGGGTTACACAAGCATCTCTGAGTGCAGTTCTTACATGGCTAAGACATTCTGGTTGTTAAATAATGAACTGAAGTGTTTGATGCCACCAGAGTAATGTTATTATTTTTAATTGACTTAAGTATATTCATTAGGCAAAGTATAAGTGCTTCATGCACACATTATCATCTATAAACTGCACTATCAATATGAATTCTACCAAACTGGCCAGCAAATGCATACATGATTACAATTAAACCACAGCTTTCAATACCTTTAAAATATTAATTTACTATAAATTATTAGCCTAATAATTAAAAACAATTCAAATTAGAAGCAATCAGAAGCTCACAGTGAGTTGTCAACACCAGAGATGCTAACAGGTTTTACAGCTTCCAGACTCCTTCCTAAATGCTCACACAAAATCAAGAGAACCTGCAAGTCTTAAAAGTGCTCTGTAACCTAGAGCCTACAAAGTTGCCCTTGCAATTTCCTTCCCCAAGCATATTTTGCATTACAAGCTGTAAAAATAATTTTTTTTAGATGCGATAGCTTGTTTCAACCACTGCTTCTTCCCTTCTTCATCTTGAATGGACATTCCCTTTTAGAAATACTGTCTCTATGGATAAGAGGAGATTTCTTGTGACTGACACTCAACCTGACACCTTAATTGAATTTTTCACAGCACTCCAGAGCAATGCATGTCCATTTAGACCACAATGAACCCTTTGGGCCTTAAAACCATCACAGGGAATAAGTAAGGAAAAAAAATTCCACATATCTTTCTCACATAGCACATGAAGAAAGAACTACACTACGCAATTTACAGGTGTAGCAGAGGTCAGCAAAAAAAGCCTAGAGCCTCTGCTTTGTCCCACAGCCCCTGAGAAGAAATATGCATGGCTGACATAATACTGGCAGGGTTATCAGCTGCTCTAGATGATGCCCCTTCCACACAGGATAGAGCGGGAGGTGGGACAGAGGCATTAAACTGCTTCAAAGGCACAAACGTTGTTTTATGTGCTTCTGGAGCAGAAGTAGTTATATACAGCTCCTCTTTCTGTTCATAGCTAACCCACCAAGCAGGGTAAAAGTAGTTCTTTACCGGCTGCATCTCCTCATCCTGAGCTTCGTTTTGACTTTTCTGACCCAAGCCTGGCAAACCTCCAGCGCATATGCTAACAAAGCACAAGGAAATAGCTCTGAAAGCTAACACCAAAAGCTCGGAGGGCAATCAATATGTCTAATACACTTCAGAATCAGGCTTTCTGCCTGATTCACTCTTGCAAAAACCATGTTTTTTTGAAGGACAACTTTAGCAGCTTACACCTCCAGTTTCCTCACAGGGAATATTTTGCATTAGACAAGCCAGTGGCAAAAAAAAGATGTTTGCATTCTAAATGTTCAGAAGCATTTCTGAGACATTCTATGTAGCTTTGTCCAGTAACAAATTCCAGTGTCCAGATATATCATGGGAACTTCTAAAGCACTCTGAGACAAGTACTTAAAAACTGAAAAATTATTACTAATCATCCTTATCCAGGCCACTTAAGTTCCTCTAACAAAAAATTAACACAGTTGAAAGCAGGTGAGACTTTTCTACAGTTTGCTGTAGAAAAGATGGATTATCTCTTCTCTTTTGTTATGTGCTAGCAGCTTTGAAAAAGTCCCAGACATCTGCAGGCTATGTCCAAGCTTTTATCTATTACTCCACAGATTCTTTAGGAAGTTCTATCAGTGGTTAAAATAGCCACCAAAATGATGTATATCATATGACACTAATATTTGCTAATCATCACAAGCACTCTGATATAAACTTCCTTTCTTCTGATAGTAACAACAGCACTGCCAGAAATTAGGTAGTCTCAATAAAGCATCCCACCTTATTTCTTTCATCCTCCCTCTCCCTCTTAACCTACAGGGTTTCTTTGGGAGGGAGATGACATTGGATTGACATTCTGAAAACACAGATTAATCTCTATCTCCACAGGGAGGTATTTACTCCACGCTTCAGTTCTTGAAGTTTATACAGCCCTCATCACCACATCAATCCAAGACCCCAGTTTGCTACTCATGCCTATTAAACATCTCACTGCAGTGCTTTGCTGAATAGACTGGCAGACAAACACACATTGCAGTGCTTTGCCAAAATGTCATTTCAGCACCATAAACTTTCACTGCTAGCTAAAAAAACCTGCCAGCTGCAGTCCTTGGTTTTTACAACACCAGCAAGTCATACCAGCTACCATCACAAATCCTCTGGAGACAATGACTTCCAGATAGGCACAGAATGAATCACACTTAAACTTCTTACCTTCCAAGGCTTACACATTCCGTCTTGGCCAGCAGAGGAAAGGAGCACTGAAACACGGCAGAAGACGCTAAGGAGACACTTACAGTAACCTGCTAATACTTGGACGCTTGTAAAACCTTTACCTTAAGTTGCACAAAAAAGCCACTTGAAAATTTGCCCGGCTACCATGGGTTACGTGAAACTACTTCCCATCTGAATTTGCTGAATCTTTCATGCAAAAGTGGGCAAGAACAGGAATAGTTGGCATGATTATACGCCATCCCCAAATGAACTTAAAAGTGTTCTTCTCACCAAGCAGCACCTTTCTGAATGTTTAACATAGGGTTGGCAATTATTTAGAACAGGAAAAAAAAATTCTGGGAGTACTGCATGAAATCCCATGGATGGATGCATAGGAAAGACCGTGACTCTACGAAAAGGAGCTGGTCCCATAGTTAGCCTGAGAGAATTCCATAATGCAAAGTCCATACCTGCACAAGGGAGATCAACACAGCAGCCTGGAATGCACTATGGGGAAATACTAGGTAATTTACACAGGAACAGGAGATGGAGGATACAGGAGGTGGAAGGGAGACCAGAGTAAAGAAGAGGGAGGAAACAGCAGAGAGCAGACAAGCAAAACCCTTATAATAAATGCAAAAGGCATTCTTCTGGTAAAAGGATGGGGAATGCCTTTTGCTCCTCCCTGATAAGTTAAAGAAAAAGAAACTAGAAATTGTGTTCTTCTATTTGTCGATATTACAAATATTATCTCATTAGCATGACATGAACAAATCCGAGTGGAGAATGTGTTTACCTTTCTACCAGCTGGCAAATAATTCTTCTTGGAGACCAAGGGAGATAGGCATATTCAGTGTAAGATGGAGGTACTTAATTTCTCCACAATCGAAAACAAATCTGAGGTTAAGCAATTGCTAGAAAACAAAGAACAATATGATGCAACCCAAAAGCTCCCTAATTCAATCTCTCCACAGGTAATTAGGAATAAATTACGGTCAGAAGTAGTGAAGGCAGCAGGTAGACCCCGAACATCAGTCTGCACTAAAATGTTATCTCACAGCATGGAAGCCATTAGGAAACCAGGGAAACTCACAAGACCTTTATATTAAACTGACATTTGCTCCTGAATTAATGAAGAGCAGTAACCTCCTGGATATTGTGATAACAGCTTACAAGTTTTCTTTCCTCGAGTTCTGCTTAAGCCACAGATATCAATGCATAGAAATGCTTTGACAGAGAGGATGTGGTCTTCCTTCGAATATCGCTATTTTGCTCTCTGAGAAAAAATACTGGCAACATGCCCCACAATAGGAAAAGTATTTTCTCTGCTAACCAGGGAGGTCAAGCATAAGATGCCATTTAAAGTTCTACCAGCACTTCAACACACTCTTCAACAAACACAAAAACTCTGATACTTCTGCCTACAGTCACCCATCATCCACCGTCTGGTTTTTCTTCCCCCAAGTATTGTTATTTTCTGTGCACATTCATTTCTATCTTTCCCAGCCTAATTTTAAATATTTCAAGCAGTGGTGTTCAAAGTGACACAAAATTAACCTACTCGTATCCCAAAGTGCTACCAGAATGTGCACATACCTGCCAAGAAGAAAGTGACGGCTAAGAAACTCTTACAAAGCAAAAGAAAGGTAGAAGAAAAGAATTTTATTACCTTGCTGGCTTTGGGACCTCTTTACCCTTCCCACTAATCAGCATATTTTATATGGGCATCATTAGCACATTTCAACAAATAAAATTTCCTGTATACATTGGAGTCTGCTTCACACACTCCACACTGTCCTTTACCGTGCCATTAGGCAGTATCAACATATACTAAGCTACATATGGGAGGCTTGCCCATGTGGAAACACCAAGAGAAAACAGAACTGCATTCAAGAAACTGCATTAAGTGGCCTCAACTGCGACTGTAATGTGTTTCCAAAATAAATTCAAACCACCAAATCAACGCCACTTGCATTCCGACACTCAGAATTCATACTGGATTGTAACACAATTTCACAGGTCTACCGACATTATTACCTCTGTACAACCTAGATGATTCATGAGCTTTCCCATCAAAAATAATACATGCGCTGTCATGAGGAGGAGATTGGACTGTGTCCATAAAGCAGATTCAAAACTTTAGTATCACCTACCTGTGGGTGCCTTATGATTCACAAAAAATCAGAGTTTGCTGTTTCTAGAATGTGGATTAGCTTTACAGAATGAATTTGTTACAGATATTTTAGTACAACACACCATCATTAATCCTGAGATGAGTAAGAAAAGCTCCATCAAAACAAATCAGTCCAGCTATGCTACAATCAAGGAGATATATCAGCTCACTGACAGTTTCACTTCCTTCAAGAAGTCAAAGAAACAGCTAACAAAGGCTTTCTCTTAAGAGGGTCTTCTGTGAATCAGCTCCTGAGCAATGTGGATCCCCTAATGGGAAATCTATCCCTCATTCTTCCACTCTCAATCAATCTACAGACATTAAAAAAGGAAACATCGCTAATAGCTGCTAAATATCCTTTTTGTTTTGCAGCAGTCACTCTTACATTATGCATAGATCAAGAATAAAATGATAAGGGAAAAAGAAAAACATACCTCAGACTATGCACTCTGCACATTATGATTCAAATAGAAATTTGAAAGCAAGTGTTGTCTGACTGATGTTCAGCTGTGACTATCTGAGCAGGCCTTCTCCTATAAATCACCTAAACTATTTTGGTTTCCTTGAGGAAGACTGTGTGCTAGTTATCCCACCAGAAACCACGCTATGCAAGCTTGCAGGGCCGGGCTGATGGGGCTTTGAGCAACCTGGTCTACTGGAAAGTGTCCCTACTTGTGGCAGGGGGTTTGGAACTAGATGATCTTAAAGGTCCCTTCCAACCCAAATCATTTTATGCTTCCAAACCGCTGCTGTAATTGCTCCCACACACCAGCCAGCAGCGTCACATCAAAACAACGGAGAGGCCCACCTTGAACAACCAGAAATCCCCTCTCTGCACTGCACAACAAGACAAACTGGCACTGCTTGCCTCAGGTGTAAAGGGTTAGACCTACAACTGCCTGGCAGGCCTGCTAGGGACCTAGATCATGTAATATATTTGACCAAACTTACCCATTCTCTCCTGTGACATTTTATTAGAGCCATAAAGGGTAAGAAGTAGCTGAGGAGGGCAGTGAGATGCTGCTGTGCCCCTACAGCCTGCTTGCTTTACAGTGATGCCTGATCCCTGTTTTTGAAATCAAGAGCTGAACACAGAGGGGAAAACGGGGTTTGACCTCAGTATTTATTTCAAGGATCTCTGGTGCACTTTGTCTAGGTGGAACAAGCCAAAATGCACATCAAAAAATTCACTTTGAATGCTCATTCACAATACATCGGGTATACAATTATAGGTCTTACAAATTAGCATATCTATCAAAGATTCTCTAATAAGTGAGGCTAAGTGAACTCTCTCTCTCTCAAGGAACCGACTCTTGGACAGACCTATCCTTTAGTTTACAAAATGTGTTCTAGAAAGGACCTTGGTGGCTGTGGGGGGGGGGGGGTTTAGACTCTCAATAAGTCTAGGAATGTAAGCTATAAAGAAACACTAAGAATACAAAAGGCTATAAAGGTATATAAAAGAGGTATAAAAGAAAAGGCAAAAAAGTCCTTATGGCATCAACAGTATCTACAGAAAAGCGCCACCTCCAGAAGTTAATTGGGCGGAGGCCATTTCTGCATTCGGCACATCAAAATCTTACTGACGTTTCCTCACTTAAATCAAGGCTTGATGTTTTGCTCATACTAAATGCTGTGGGAGATCAATAAACCTGCTTGTTGCAACTAAACAACAACAGTGTAAGTCTCATGCAACTTGCACTTAGCATCCTGCTTTCCCTTGGGGTCTATTAGCCTTTCGGGACACACCTGCCTAGTAGCAAAAAATGTAATGCAAAGGTACAAAACCTCTCAATTCCCTTTCTGAATAAGGAAATTGGACATCTCTGCTCCACAACTTTTATGTTTTCCTTTTTAGCCAAGCTTTTCAAAATGAATTGACTAACCTATAGACTGGAAAGACGGGGAATGGTGATACTTCAGTAAGTCAAGCATCCTGCACAGTACACTGAACATAAGATGGTCAGAGAACCAGGAGATCTCCATATTCTATCAAAATACATGGTTACACCTACAACCAAATCCTGTAATGATTAGACTTATTTCTAGAATCTTATTTACGAAAAGATGTACATTAAAAAATTGATTTTAGGAGTTTCAGGAATTTTCCCTGACACGTGTCAGTATTATGGCACTGTAGCAAAGAAAATACACTGAATAGGTCTCAAAAAGATAAAAAGAGATAAAACAAGAAAATGCCTGTTGGAGCTTTTCAATTACCAAGCTAGGCATTTTTATTGTATGCAGGTAACAACAAGAGCATCAAAGCAGTCTTGGGGACTTTAGTGTTGGTATTCAAACTTTCAGGACTGACACCCAAGATAACTTAAGTAGAAATCAGACGTTATCCCTAAGTTATTTCTGCATAAGACTTCTTCAGTAGAGTTTTTAAACTGATCTCTGTTTCTAAAATCAAAGTGTAAAGTGCAAAACCTCAATATTTCATATTCAGTTTTTGGGGTTTTTTAAACTACAGATGGAATCAAAACTTCTTTGGGAACACCCAGGAATCTTAATTTGCAACAAGACAATTTGCAAAATTGGTGTTTAATAAAGAAGAAAAGTATCCTTCATTATGCCACTGAGAGACAAATTTTCCAAGACACTCACAGGGTTTGCATTCCTTCTACTAGAAAGATTTCCCAAATGAACAAGTAACAGCTGACTGGAGTACACTGTGATGTTTGGTGTCTTAATCAAAACTGAGTTGCTCTCACCAAAATTAAAAGGTGTTTCATCATGTCTTTAGTCTCAGCAATGCGCCATGTCTTATGGAGCTTCCCTGTAAGAAGGATCAAAAAGGCTCCTTTGTATTTGCATATTTGATTACAGTGAATCCCCAAAGTGGATTCATGCACCCTGGCTCTAAACAAAGTTTAATGTCTGTGGAGAATTTTGGTGATTCACACGATTAGCTATTCTAGAAAACAAAAGTAATGAGACAATACTCTACACCTGTCGTTCCACTGCATTGAATGTTTATGCTATGACATTTTGAATTCTAAGGAATGACAGAAAATACAGGGAGCTAGGGAGAGGGAGATATCACAAACTTGCCATGGCTTTCACTCTTCTATATTAATTTTCACATTAAATGCAATTAGCAAGGGCTCTTAGTTAACTAATATTTTCTATACAAGAAAATGCCTAATGCCTAAATTGTTGGTCTTGACACTTAGAGACTTTTTCTGTGAAAGCTTCATAATTAAACCAATGAGTTTTATTACCTGCTCCGGAAGCATATCGCCTACCTACTTGTTACCTGCTACTATAATTTTGTGTTTCCAGTGCTATTTACTGCAAATGTGTTAAATTAAGAGACACTAGGAAAAAAAAAAGAATTTAGCACATGGAGATACCAAACATGATCCATACAGGTCATATAGATCTCAAAAATCTTAAGGACAAGATCTGTTCTATTTACTTTAGTAAAACCTACAGCACATTAAATCCATATGACTGTATCATCATATGGTACTCAAAGAACCTTGAGGTTTCAGCTTGACTGGGAATTTTGGTGCTAGAACAGTAAAAATAAAATTATTCAGCATAGAAATCATAGAAGTTGGCAACTGTTTATTCTTGAGATGCCAGGGAACCAAATGACATGGATTCAGTGGTTAAGGACTTCATTCAATTTGTTAATTACCTATTTGAAAACAATAAATGTTGCAATCCATATTTCATTCTCACGTAATATTATACACCAGATGCTCATTTGTGGGTATCCCCCCACCATTTGTATCCATACATTCAGGCTGACTCGCAAATCTACATTAAATGCAACTACCAATAATCTTCGCTTCTTAAAAATTCATTTAGAAGACACACTCTACACAGAAATAAAACACACAGGCACACAGTAGATGTTTTTTCATCCAGTAAAATACTGCTTGCAGTACATTAGCCCTCTTATAATTAATTTGAGCCTACTAACCACCACTACCCTGGCTGGTTTTAGCAGTGAGTTTCTGGCAAAGCAGAAATCCCCCAGGCAGCCTCTGATGGGCCCTCTCAAGTCATCCCTGTCTCTCACTGTCTCAGCTGTCACTCCACACTGCCTGCTCACACCAGCTGCAGGGCAGGTGGGTGACAGTGTGGTGTGACAGCAGCCCTCCAGCCTGGCCTCACTTGGATGCTTAAGTTTGTGCTTCATGCTCCAAAGCACACCAGTTTTTAAGGCTGCGCTATGCCAGCTTGGACAAACTTCTCAAGGAAGAATTTTACCAAGAATTTGCTTAGTGTTTCCTCTGCATAATTATTGTTGTAGCCACAGGTTAAAAAAAAAAAAAAAGTGTTTTTAATTACTTAAACTTCCATCACAGCACAAGAAAAATGCCAGTCACCACGCAAGACTGCAGGCTTTCACACAGGCAAGCTGCTTTAACACACAATCTTACAGAGATAAATGACACAAAGTTAGTGCACACCGATACTTTGAATGTCTGGTTGGCATGTTCTCTTATTTCAGAAAAAGTCACCCTCTTTCCTTCAAGGGACTTGTGTCCCACTGCTATTCTGGATGCCCACACCTGCCCTACCCAACTGTCAGTTTACCTAGAAAATCCAAGCAAAAATCTACCTCATGTGCCTCTGAGCTGCAAAGGAATGCAAACCTAGTAGGTTTTAAAACAACTTTCTGTGACTCAATTTTGATACTAACATTTTTGAAATGGCTACTCATCCCCTGCAAAACCAGTAAAAGAGAGGCAAAGCAGACCAGGAGGAGCCATGGATATTCATCAGCTACATGGCAATACTGCATAGATGACTGAGAATCTCAGTCTAAAAATATTGGTATCAAGACTCAAATGAATGATTTTACATATCTAAAGAACAATGCACCAGGTCAGAATAATGTTGCTCTTTATAGGAACAATATGCATGTACATTATGGATGTTCTTTCACTTCACAGATGTGATTTCGTTCTGTTACAGCCATCATGACTTACATTTAAGCTTTACAGAGAACAGATTTAAATGAAAGTCAGCAGACATTTGTTTTATATTTTCTATAGAGAGAGATCCCTGTAATTATAGAGAGAGATAAAAAAGCATTAGTTATGGTCAATACTGAAGGGGGTAATTGCGCATTACAGCAATGATGATCCTTATTACACGGAGTTTCAATAGCTGTGAACAGAAAAGAATATTCTCATCATAAAACTATGCAAGAGCTTTAGCAGAAATGAAGGGCAGAGACTACTGTGACCATGCCATACTCATGTATCCCCTGGCAGTCCATTAGACTCTCCATTTTGCAAATCTTCCCACACAGCTTTTACAAAGGTCCATGACCACATCAAAAGCAACATTTTACTTATAGCTGAATAAAGAGGACTAAAAAAATCCCCCGGGAATATTGATTTGAAAGAGAATAGAACTGCTTGTGAGACGTTTTCAAGACAATCCACCACGGTGAAATGAATGCCTACCACAATGTAACGTCCCTTTTTGCTCCCCGTTGTAAAGCACCAATAGGATATGTCAGACTGACAAATTATTGAGGACTACACCTCAATAAGGACAAAAACCCCCAGTTTTTAAGGATTCAATTTTTACAGCTCCTCTGGACACTAACTGGAAATAAGACATACAATAGAACTTCATGCTAAATTCCATGACAGCTGTATTTTTGTGTAAATACTGAATACTCTTCCTAATCCTATTTTTGTCTCACTCTTAAATATTCATATAGAAAACAGCACAAAAGGAGGTATTTGTCTCTTCTGGGTTATTTTTGTCTCCAAAAAACACTACAGACATTTCAGAAACTCCTGCCAACTGGGGTTCACTTTTCACGTAGGGTTAGTAGAAGAACACAACTACAGTGTATCAGAAACAAAAATGGAGTAACACTTCATATCGTGCAAATACTTATGCTCACCTTGGGGCTGGAATAAAAATACCTGCAGTGTTCTATAGGATGAGCTAGAGAAAATTTCATCTGGATAGTTGAGAATATTTGGAGGCATTTTTGAGACAGTGTTACTCTATTAATGGAAGACAGTGACTCTCCAGCTAGATCTTGACTTTAGTGGCAATGTGTCCAACCAGGCAGTGGATTGGTACACAAACCCTTCACCCTGCAACTACAGAGGATACAAATTAAACCTGAGATTTGCTCTTTGACCTTTCAGCACTAGCAGGTTGCTTTTAAATTTGAAGTTACTGGGAAAAACAGTTCTCTTTCCACACAACTACACAGCTATCCTACAGCAGCTGGCCTCCACTAGAGGCTGCTGAGTTCAGAATCACCACCAGACCACACTTTAAACCACGATCCAAATTAACTAAGACATTTCAGAACAGTAAAGTTCCATGCCTAATCCTACTCAAGTTCCCAAATCCTGCAAGTCGCTCAAAATACAAGCTATAAACAGCAGACATGTTCTTGGCTGTTCATTCGTTTGGCATAACACAAATCATCCTGCATTCATACCACTGACAGACAGAAAACACTCCACCTGCCTCTCAGTTCATGAGGCCCCCTTTGCTCACTTCTTCACCTGGAGAAGACTGTAAATAAACAAACCTGTTTGGCCAACTGATCCTTCTTCACCAAGCCAGTGGCTGCAACGATGTTCCCTGCTCCTTCCACCGTCTTCTGCGCCACCGCCGTCACTCCTGTCACCACAGCTCCCCCAACATTAGACACTTGCTCTTTGGTCTTCTCAGCCACTGAGGAGAAGCACAAGATGGAAAAACACATTATGCCTCCGGGAGCTGTAAGTTTTTCAGAGAATTTATCACTGACAGCCCAACATCATGAAAAGCCACAAGGCCATTACATTTTCTGTACCCCAAGTGGATCTTAAGAAATTAAACTATCCATCTGGTGACGCTGGAGCAGCAGAGGTAAAAGTAAGCCTTAGTTAGGGCTCAATTTCTTTCATGTGAAAAACATCTGACATTTTCATTCATGTCTAACTGCACGTCTAACTGCACTTTGGGGAAGTAATTATTTAGGTGCTCTTATTATGTCCAACTCACTGTATAATATATCCTAGTTTGGAAATGCATTCCAATTAGTCCACCAAACACTTGCTGCATGATACAGGGCATGGAAGACAGGATTTTTTACATTAGACTCAAAAAACATCGATTATTCTTTTTATATTTTTTAAGATACATTTCATTAAAAAGCAGATCTACCAATGCTCAGCCAGAGAATTTCAAATACAACATTTCATCTGACTCCCTCGAGATTTTTGCCCCAATGCTGATACATAATATACTGATTTACAGAAAGACTGAATGCCAAAGCAAACTGGATTAATAGCTAACTTCCAAGCCCCAGGGAAACAACAACTCATTTAGCCTACATATACATCAGCAGCTGCCATTCTACCTTTCAGAATATCACTGGGTTTTTTCTGCTCATTCATCCCCAAGGGCTCTTTCTGACAGCAGCTTGAACTACAGCGAAACTCAAAGAAAAGGGATGGAATGACTTCATGCCTTAAAGTTACATAGCTGGATTTTCAGCAAAAAAAACATGTACTCCTCAAAACAAGGGAATGTTCTTCAAAAACATTCATCATACATTGTCGCAATTCGAACTAATCCTATACTTTCCTCCAGGCTAAATCCCATTCCATCCATAAAATGTATTCATGGCTTTATCTGTACCCTTTATGACCTCGGGATGGATTCTGCTTGACACTTAGGCCACCATTTCTGAGTCTTTCTCCAGGAAGCACATATGAAAATTAGACTTCCTGTAGATAAATTACATTTCTTTAATTCCTTACATAAAAAGCATCAGTTGTCCATATCACAGGGCAGACAGCATACATTACTATGACTGATATTAAATGCCAAAAATTAGAAAAAAACCTAGAAAGCTAAACAATGTAACTAATATGCAATTTTTACTAAGGATCCAAATCATAAATATCTGCTGACTGAAAATGGAGGCAGATAATTTAATGCTCATTCTAGCTAAGCTAAAGGGAAAAGTTAGTAACCAATTGAGTATTATCTCTATTACAACCAGGAGCTTTCATTATAGAGTAGAACAACAGACTACATGTTGTCTGAAATCAGAAACAGAAAAAGTCTGTTTCAAATATCTCCCACACTATTCATGCTAATAATCCAAAACTTAATGAAAAATTTTGTTGTATCCATCCACGACTCTACTGCCATGCTTTTTCCAGGAAAAAAAAAAAGATCAAAAGTGGGTTTTGCTGAAAAGCAAATTTTGCCCTCAGGGAAGGTTTGACTTAATGCTAGCAAGTGCAAAAAGACATCTGTTAAGATGCCCCATTTGATTATTATCAACTACAGACCACAAAAAGCTTTGGATTCTATGCATCAAATTTATATAGGAAGGTTTTCACTAATTCTTGCAAACCTGTATCTTAAGATGTGTGTCCTAATAACATGCTGTATCTTGCAAAGCACGGTGAAACTCGATTGTGCTTGGAGTCTTTCAGAAAGAAACTGAGTAACATTATGAAACAGAAACTCCTTCATGTTATTCCAAATGGCAAAAAATTCTAAAAAAAACAGAGTAGCATCCTGTAAAAGCAGATTCAAAAATCAAATTTTCCAAGAAGTATTTAAATTTTAAAGACAGTTAAAAGAAGAGGAGATATGTTGGGGTACGTTCAGTACCTTTTATTTTTCTTATGTCTCATTCATTTTCTTGGAGAGATCCTGGGTGGTATTCAAAGCCGCATAATGAGCGAGTCAAGGGAGGGGATTCTGCCTCTATGCTCTGCTCTGGTGAGACCCCACCTGCAGTGCTGCATCCAGCCTGGGGTCCCAGCACAGGAAGGACATGGACCTCTTGGAGAGAGTCCAGGGGACACCACCAAATTGTTCAGAGGGATGGAGCACCTCTCCTATGAAGGCAGACAGAGCTGGGGTTGTTCAGCCTGGAGAGAAGGCTCCAGGGAGACCTATTTGTGGCCTTCCAGTACCTAAAAGGAGCCTACAAGAAAGGTGGAGAGGGACTTTTTACAAGGTTATGTTGGGCCAAGGCAGGAGTGAATGGCTTCAAACTGAAAGAGCGTAGGTTTAGATTTGGAAGAAATTCTTTTCTGTGAGGGCGGTAAAGCTCTGGAACAGGTTGCCCAGAGAAGCTGTGGCTGCCTCATCCCCGGAAATGCTCAAGGCCAGGGGACCACGAGCAACCTGGTCTAGCAAAAGGTGTTCCTGCCCATGTAAGGGAGTTAGAACCAGATAATCCTTATGGTCTCTTCCAACCCAAACCATTCTATGATACTATAATTCAGGGTCCTTTCATTCTGTTAAATTTTTCTGTATGGAAGTGACACACATTGTTTTGAAAACTCCCCTTCCCAAACAACGTTCAATGGCAGAACATGTAAAGGACAAACTCAGTAGGCTTGGTGCTGACAAGGGCTCAGTTGGCCTTACGCAGGCTCATCCTTTCTGATAAAATGATAAAGCACGGTTGTACTGTGTTGATTGTCATAGTCACAATTAGTTTCATTATCTCAAGCTCTTAAAGCAACTGTACCTCAAAGGCAAAATATCAAGAAACAGAGTGGAACTGAGCGCACTGTGGATGCTGCAGTATAAACCACCTGATTCTCAATGCAATTATTATCACCCACATTTCTTATACTATGTTGTTATGGCAAGTACAACCACCTACCAAGAGCAGCTATCCAGTGGCTGCTCTTCCCACTACTACAGTATTTTGGGAAGGCACTGTCTGAAGTACATTTCCTCCTCTTAGAAACACATTATGCTAGGAAAAACTTAGTACATACAAACTCAAATGGAAAAGGAAAGAATCAAGCCACTAACACTGTTACCAGCACAACAGTAAGATACTGATAAAAGGAGTAACAAAAGCAGCATACTTAATATTGCTTCTATTTCAGACAGCCATGGTTTAACCCCAGCTGGCAACTAAGCACCACACAGCTGCTCATTCACTTCCTCCTCCAGCAGAATGAGGAAGGGTAAAAGTAAGAAAACTCGTGGGCTAAGTACAGTTAAATTGAAATAAAATAATAATAGTAATAATAAATTGTAATAAAAAAGAAAATAAAGAGAGAAAAAGATATAAATGCTGCAAGTGATGCAAATTAAAACAAGTGCTCACCACCAACCAACTGATGCCCCGCCAGTCCCCAAGCAGATGACCCCCCACCAACCTTCCCCATAGTTCTGCTGCTCAGTATGATGCCATACAGCGTGGAATATCCCTCTGGTCAGCTGGGGTCAGCTGTCCTGGCTGTGCCTTCCCACAATTCCTTGTGAACCCACAGGCTCCTCACTGGTGGGGTGAGGTAAGAAGCAGGAAATGCCTTGATGCCCAAGAGCTGCTCAGCAATGACTAGGACATCCCTGTGTTGTTATCAACACTGGTTCCAGCACAAATCCCAAACTGCCCCATACCAGGTACTATGAAGAAAATTAACTCCATCCCAGCCAAAACCAGCACACAGACATAGCATAAGAAAGCTGACACAGGAGCTACCATGGAAGATCTCTCACCCACTGTTTCAGAAATCAGAGCCACGAAGACAATTTCAGCAAACTATATAAGTAGCACAGATTGGCAAAAGCAATCATAGTAAGGAGAGAGCCTGCTTTCCTGTCTCTGAGGAATAACTAAACATGAACATCATTACCAGAGTGACTCTGATAATGAGCTCCAGCCTGGTGACCCTCCAGCTCCAAAACCCCAGTGGCAGGAGAAGAAACACCAAAATAGGTTTCCAGTCTCATATATTTTATTGCTTACAGTAGGTAGTAATGAGGAAAGCATTAAGTGCTTTCACAAACAAATCAGTTCAGAATGCAGGGGGATTGATTCAAATGTAATGAATTTATCTGAATACCAGGTTGTTTAATGATCTTAAGCCATTAAGTCTTTGTAAAATTGATATCTGCTTCGCATCATAGTGTTGAGAACCAGTACATTCAGGTCACACTTAAAGCAAGAAACACCTCAGTCTAGTAATTCTGGGTTTGGAAATCAACTGACTAAAGAATGCATTTAAGTTTTCTTAGCCCTTCAGGGTGCATCATTTCACAGTCATTTCACCAGCACAGAGGGTTAATCCACAACTTATTCAAAAATAGCCAAAATATGAAGATTTTAGAACTCAGACAGTAAGAAAAGACTGACTGCACAACTGTGAACACACCCATTTCGATCTGTGATTCTTGTTTGTATTTGGCTGTCTTAAACCGTTTTTGTTTACATAACAAAGTGTTTACTTCACCTCAGGTTCCACATGATGCACTGGGGAATTAATATCATAAGACCACCACAGCTTGTGATCTCCTAGTCACATGAAAAGAGACACGAACATCTTCACAAGTGACTTAAAAGGCATTTTTGTCACATCAACTTTACCAGGACTGATTTAAATGGATTTGATTTCTACGGCAACTTCACTAGCATGTCTGAGTGTCTCCATGTCACACCTCACAGAATCACTACAGTGAACCCAAATCTGTTTTTGTCTACCTTCTCTGCTTGCCAGAACAATTATTAATAGACTTGCAATTACATTTTTATTCTTAAAACATGTCCAAGGAGTTTCTCTGTTCTTACACTAGCAGGTCCATACTGTTTCATTTTGGAAGGCATGCTCCCTAGATTTTGCCTGAAGTCTTCTCACTGCCACATTTCCATCCGTTCACCCCCTGTTCATTTTCCATTTTCATTCAACAGCCAAACTCATCTCAAACAGCTTGAAAGGCCAGAAGGAAGCAAACTGTAGCACAGAACCCATTATTCCCAAGTTCTGGGTGTTTTGCTTTGTGTCACCTGTTTCCTAAGTGCATCAGGAACAGCTACCGGTTTGCCTAAAATCAACTGTAACTTTTCCAAATTTTCTATTAATGGGCACAGCACGTAACAGATGTGCTCCCCTTCTGTTTGTCTTTACAGTCTGCTTTGTACCTTCCAGAACAAAATTCAACATCTTATCAAACCTGTTTAAAATTCTATTCACCTACTGAAAATTTCCTGCCTCTCTAAACATATTGCCATCACAAAAAGAGAGGTACAGCATTTGAGATCAGTAGTTTCTCTCAGGATGAGGAAGAGAAGTCCCGCACTGAGCTAGCCCACTGGAAGACCAGTGCTTCAGCATGTTTCATATGTGTGCAAATGCCCTTGACTTTGATTCTATCACATCCCAGCTTGGTGAACATCACCTCTATTAACTTTCTTCCTACTGCTGTCAGTTGCTGCTCCCACATCTGTGATGATATTGGATATATGTGCCCCAAATCTCATTCTACTGCAATCCTCTACTGGTCATAGGAATGATCCCTCTGAATATTTCTCCTAATTGAGGACTAATGAGCTGAGATTTCAAATCTCATAACAACAACATGCCTGAGGCCAAACTCTGAAGGACTATGCTAGATATTCTGTTCCGTTTTGATACTAGAAATACTCTTGACTGACTTTTCAACCATTTATGCAGGTTGTGCGTTAAGTACTGACATTTGTTTACCTACCATTGTTTATCCTTTGCATTGGCTTATGTGAGCACAGCTGAATGATACAGTGGCTGTACACTAAGGAAAAAGAAATCCTTTCCTGCCATCTTATTTGTTTTCTGATTTTTTAGGGGGAAAACAAATTTCTTGACCATGCATTCTCTTCACATCTCCAGAACTCCCACATTTTACAGCAGAAAATTATGCATTTTATTCAATGCCCTATGGTCAGCTAAGGCTTTTCTGCACTCTGTACATATCAAAGACTTCCATTGATTTTGCCCCTTAAAACAAATAATTGGTTATTGGTTTCAGTTCATACCTAAAATGATCCCTGAAAATCAATTTGAAATGCAAATTTATTCTTTTTTTGGTGTAGAAATGCTATTGTGAATATACATGCCTGGCATTAAACTCCAAGTTTGAAAGTGCTCTTGCTACTAAGAGATTAGTCAGTTTAAAAAAACCCAAACATTACAAAACACTCATAACTGTGACAAATTCAAATCAAAACTCTGAAATTTGTTTCTTTCCTGTAAGCCATTTCCCTTCAATCTTCCCACCCAACCAGATCTCTCAATTTTCCTATGTTTTTCTATCTTTCATAAATTGTAGTGAAAATCAGATTTTAAAGAGCTTATAAAATCAGATTTTTTAACAGCTAAACGGCTGGTTAATCACATGTATGAAAGAAGCTGAAACCAAGAGATAATTATCTTACCTGTTGTGACACCATGAACTACTCCTTCCTTGGTCCTGGAACCTAAGCAAAGAAAAATATTAGGTTGAAAAACATGTATTCTTAAGTACTGGTAAAGACTAGATAGATGATAAAGGGGGGTTAATACGTAGATTACATACAGTTGCATACGGCGTTTTCCAAGGAGTTTAAAAGGAATTAAAAAGAAATTCAGCCTAAGGGAAGAGGCAAAACCATCAGTACAGAACAACTGCATGGATGGGTATTGACTATGGGAAGGTGAATAATGCTGGAAACGCTCCTGCAGTACATACTGACTTCCTTGCCATTTTCTTAATAGCTGTGTTAAGCCTCTCACCCGGCAAACTGACACGGATGACTCTGCACAGAAGCAATGTTAACATCCTAAGGAGGCTCATGCATGCATTTGGAGAAGCTCTGAGCCATGGTTTCCAGAAGATCCTTACAGTTTCACCTTGGCCAGATCTCAGTTTGCAGGGGTTGACAACCATTAACGAACTACAGAAAGGCCTAGAGGTTAAATTCACAGGGAGCTGATAGTGCTAGCCAGATTCAGACATCAACTAATCCAGTAGAGACACTTCAAGCAGTAGATAGGATTTCAACATGAAAATGCCCCCCAGGTCACACCCAAGGTCTCCCACATCCAGGGTCCTTGTTGTCACAGGCACATGTCACAGCTCACATAAGATTTGCAGGCAGCAACCTGGAACTTGTGCTACACTGAGTCATAACACAAGACCTGTGTAAGCAACATAACTCTGCCACGCTGAAGACCAAATTGATTTCTGCAACACCCATGCAAAAAACCCTCGACTTTTTACCATGCTGCATGAAAGGGAATAATCTCCTGTGTCTTTAAGAGGAAGAGAAACAAATTAGCACATACTGCTCTTAAAAACATAACTCGGTGTCTTTTTCCCTACCAGCCCTCTACTTGCCCTTGTCAGGTTCCATAATTTGGCTACATTTCAGAGATTAGTATCCATCTGTGGACTATGATGCTTAACAATGTGCAATTAACAGAGTTTATGACTCCTAGTTAATCATCTTACCTAGTCTGCCAGAGACAGGATGACATTTTATTTTTCTTACCAACACAGAAAGGACCTTATTTGTAATGCAATTTTTTTGCTGTCATTCAGTATTTGAGACATTATAATTTATACTTCTGACTTTACTCTTCTAACATAACAGAATAAAATGCATGAGCAGAAAAGGTTTGGAAAAAGGCAAGTTTTTGTTCAAAATTCTTTACAATAATACAATTAAACACAGAAATACAATATATGCTCATTCATCAACATGCCCTAGTTGCTTCTAGGGCAAATTTATGGAACTTTAGCCATGTAGTTCTGGCACTATTAGATTGATTACATGATTGAAAAGGCTCTGTTACCCATAAGCAAGAGTAGAATAATAATCCATGATAAATACAAGGGAAAAAATATTGCATCAAGTAAAATGAAATGTTCCTTTAGCTAATTATGAGGTTAAACAGTTGAGAAGTCCAATTTTTCCCTTTATTCCAATTCCCTCTTTAGAAAAAGCTTGCTTTCCCTCACTGAAAAATATTTACCATTGAACAATCAGAAGTTTCATTATATGCAAAGTGTTCACATCCAAGGACTTGTTTTAGGACTTTGGTTCTCAGTTTCGTACCACGATGACACCTGAGGAAGCAAAGCATATGCTGGAATTCAAGCAGATGATGGTTCTACTGGCTTCTAGCAACAAAACACCACTGCAGGCTCACAGTGTGTCTGTTGGAATATTTAATATTAAGCACATGCTTTTAAATGCCTTGTTAGACCTGGCCAATATCTCCTTCATGTTGTTGAACTGACTGCTCACAAGCCAAGACATTAAAGACATGGAAAACTCTGAATAAGCAAGTACTCAGTTCCCTAAAGCCAGGAAGAGATGGACAGTGTGACAGAACTCCCTGAGGACTCGTACAACGCACACATCTCCAGAGGGACCTACCGCAAGCCAATTCTTACTTCGCTTGCCCAGATACATCACTGCTATAGCCACAGCTTGCACAGACAGGCTTTTCTTTAAAAAAGCTCAGCTCCCAGACCCATATGGAACAGGGGTATGTATAGCCAGATCCATTAACTGGCAAACAACCAGCTAGCTGCTGTCCCAGACCCTACAGCATATGTTAGAGCTCAATAATACTTGCCCCACTGCTGCACACTTGCACTCAAGTAGCTGTTTCTGCCATAGCAGCTACAACAGCATCTAGAAGCACATTAGGATCTGCCAGAGCAGGCCTATAAATAACAACAGCTGAATTCAGTAGGACGACTTCTGGCTGGCCATGAAGGAAAGCTGGTTGTCCTCATTGTTTCTGAGAGAAACTAGCTGTCTTTCATTCTGGCATTCCCAAAGTACCAATAGTCTTGCTCAGTGTACCCTGCACAACAAGGGGAACAGAGGAATCAGAGTAGGGATAATATAAAGACCAAGGAACGTGACTTTGACCTAAGCCACTTAGAAGCAACAGTAGTACATGGTAATGCTACTTTTCCTGGCTCTAGTACACGTCTGTGTGAGGTGAGGGAGAAGACTAAACAGCATTTTTGCTTTCTTAAAAGTTTTTATTTTCAATTATTAAAAAATACCATAGAGTCTCTTCACCATTTATTATCATTGCTGTCATTGTGGCAGAATGAAGGAGTGTATCAGCAGTTTGGAAATACATTAATTTCTGGACTATGTGAGAGACCAACAGACTTTTCACATTGCTTAGTCAGAGCTGGTTAAAGACAGGGAGACATAAGTCCGAATTAGGGGAAGGGGCAATCAACGTTTAAGGAAAACACTCGCTTCCAAGTCCTGAAGCCCGTTACTCTACCAGCCAGACCTTGGGTCCCTCGACTACTCTGCTGGCCTTTCTACTACCAAAGAAAAATAAGAAACACTATGAAAAGAGTGCAGTGGAGGAATTTGGATGGCTTTGCCAAACAGGTCATGACCGCACTGTTCTACTCTAAGGCCATGTGCCAGCACAACGAGTAGTAAACAACTCTGTCAGCCACCCTGCTGCTAATAAACTATTCCTTTGTTCTGCGAGCTTATGACACCAAAACCGATCAGATTGGAAACTTCCATTCCTGAGCACTGAACACGCACTCAAGAGTCACTTCAGCTCCCTGGAAGCACACATGAAGCTCAGCAGACATCTTGAACACTGCATCGCCGAGAGTGTGCAAGCACATCCTTCTTACTCAGTTCCTGGTTTCAAAGCGAATGGGGATTAAGTACTGCCACTCGCTTCCTCTCTGCTTCACACTAACAGCTCTTGAAGGATACAGGAAGATGCAGTTTTAAATTTACAGCACACACAGGACTGCTGAGCCTCACTTCTCCTTTCTAAACAACGACCAGGACATTGTTGGACGTCAAGAAAGGTGTGCCTGACATCCTGATGCTGTGCCTGAATGAGTTAACAGAGAACCACCAATTTCAGCTGGCCCATGCTGAAGCCCATTAGCAGAGGAATTTAAGGGGAAAAAACCCCATAAACAACATTTGAAAGCATAAAAACACATTGTAGACTGTACTGAAGGGATCTTGGGTACTTAAAAGGAGGAAAGACAGTGGACTGAGGGAAGAAAGAAGAGACTTCAGCATGGAAACGGAAATAAATCCTCAATTAATCCTCCAATACACCATTCTCCCACAGAGCTCTAAGTTTCTCCCTTTGCCACAGGAAATTTTCCTTGTGCCAAAAAAATACTAAAACCAAAACAAGAATAAAAGAATTACAATGACCACATTTCATCCCAAACAGACGCTGTTGTTAATATAACACTTACCAAGTAGAATTAAGTTATAATCTTTCACATAATAGTTAACAGCAGCCTGGACAGAATGGTCCACGTGTTTTCCAAATTTACTTAAATTGCACTGATTTCAGGAGGAAATCACATCACCCAAGGGATCTGGACAAAAGACTTTGCACCCTCTTAATTCTCCAGCAGCAATGGGAGGCTGGACATTATGAAACTCAAAGTGATTAACAGATCCTACTCAGCCCAGTGTTGTTAGGTTCTTCTAGCAAGATGTCAGGCAGCTTTCACAGTACAATCCGGCTGTGAATCTTAAATCTGAAAACTCAGCTATAGAAAAATGGAGTGAGAAGTCTTCAGGAGCTCTAATGAATTGTGCTGCTGCTCTCCTCATAAAGGGGCTTCACCACCTTTTGCACTGCAATCACTATCAGCCTGTAGAACAAAAGATTATCACACTGGCCTTTGCTAATGCTGCACAGGGGAAGAGACACCTCTGCTGTGTGCTTGGGAAGTAGATAGAGAAACATCCAGCTCCTCATTTCCCTTACCCTACCTGAACTTATTGAAACCTCGTGCCAGTATGGGCAAGCACACAACTGGACACAAGCTGCCAGAGCTTCTGGAGACAGCTTCCAACCAAAGGCTCTTTGGCCTGCATGAAACTGGGCACGTAGCTCCTTCCTCCTGAAAAGGAGGCATCTGGTGGGAGAAGGATCCTCCACCATTATTACAGTCACATGCACAGGTCCCTATCACAGCTCAGGACTCTGCTGTCCCCAGTAATTTATTCTTGAATAAAATAACAAGCCTGCCCTCCAAAGTTCAACCTCAGCAAAAATGTCTCTGAAGACAACAGGAAATTTGCTGTCTTTGGGAGCAGAACTAGGTTCAAATGTTATTATGGTCTGGATAACGGGTCAGGCACAAAGATTAATTTAGCACATAATGCAAGTTTCTAATACAAAGAAATCAATGACCCCCCAAAGCATGGCCAGAAGAAAACAAAATAAAAGAAAGCTCTACCTCTGGAAAATAATTCCAACATCAAGCACAATATAGAGTGGAAGAACATCTATTTTGATACCTTGAAAATGAGCAGATGCTCATTTTAAAATAGATTCATCCTATAATTAGTATTCAAAATGACTCCCATCCCTGTTGGCAAGAGCACTGAGCTTTGCTATGGCTTAAAAGGAGGGAAGTATATTCCAAATGAGTAGTCCACACTATCTGGAGCAGAAGTAATTTCTTGCAGACTGGCACTAGCCTGCAATGGCAGAGAGAATCCAAAAAAGGCACTGGAATACCAGAGACCTCAGTACTCCCATTGAAAAGAAATGCCTCTGGTTTTCAGCTCTGTTTAACTTCAGTTACGTGTGCAAATCTCCCTCGGCACACACAGCATCCATTACAGAAGTGACCTGCTACAAAACTAAGAGAACAGAAACGACCTACAGAAAAGGGTATCTCTTCCCCCTCCATTCTTTTATAGACTAGCTTGATTTGATGAATATGAGAAACAGGTCCATCACCATTTTTTTATAAATAACCACTTACTCATACAGTCTTGGCAGATTGTTTTTCTGTGAATTTTTCACGACAGCATTTGCAAGACACTTCTCTAAAGCCCAATACTTGCAAAATGAAGATGACTATCATGCATAAAAGTACCAGTCTGGGATTTGAAAAGAATTTTATCCCTGGCTCTATGCAAGACATGTGTGGTGTAGAATAAGACACTTAACAACTGCTTTGCTACCTTAGGGTCTACCTTCCCTGCTTCACTAAGTGGTGAGGCTCTTCCTTGAGAAGTCATGGAAAGCATCTGCCATGAATTTGCAGTAGTAATTACAGAACATGAAACTAATTTCAAAAGATAACACTTTGCCATACAAAATGTTACTGCCAACATGCCAAACAGTCAGCATGTCTACTACTCAGCTCCTGAGCTAACCTCTCAAGTGTCTTCTCCTGAAATCCTGTTTAAGCCCCACATGCTCTGCAGAATGCTGTGAAGCCATCTTCTCCAGCAGCATTTATATTTTTTATGTTTATTTCTCCTGTACCAACCACCCCTTCAGCCTTGATCTGACAAACTTCTTGCATAGAGTACTAGCCAGTGACCTGTACTGTCAGGCACCTCCTACGACACAACCTTGTTCAGGACAGTGTTACCCAAGTGGCTCCTCCACAGAGCAGCAATGCATGCCCAGCCCATGACACAAGAACCAACATCTGGCTTAAAAGAACCGGCGCTTGGGAAGGCACAACTTTCCTCTTGTTTCTTTTGCAGTGTTCTCCTACGAGCAATTACGTATTTTTTTGCAGAAGAATAGGTCTGATGAGGATCCAGCTGTGAATGTCTGGGTGCACCAACCAGCAACGTGCTCTCTGCTGCCCACCTACCCACATAGAGGACTCCCTCTTTCGTCTTTCCTGCTGCCTCTGCCACACCCTGCTTGGTTTTTTCTGCTGCTGCTACGACTCCCTCCTTTGCCTTGGAAAGCCCTTTCATGAACACATCCATGGCTGAAGACTTTCTTCACACAGCTCTAGAGAAAAAAAAAAAAAGACAATACATACTTTCAGTAAGGTTTTTTCAGCTTTTTATCCCAGAAAGCAGTAAAAAATTATTTTAACTGAATGGAATCACAATTACTTTAAAATTATATTATTTATACCCCCAAATTGCATAGTGATATGAAACAGATATCCTATTTCCACAGAATCCTACAGAGAGGTTGCCAGTAATGCAGTTCTGATTGGAAGATGGATTCATTGATACAAGTACCTTCCTTGCCTATCAAGGCATCATTTCTTCCAGAGGACAGTTCTGCTCATGTGCTGATTGCAAGATTTAGCCCTGTGATTTGATGATACTACACCCCCTATCCAGAGGAAAAAAAGCCAACTTAAATAAACACCAGCAACTTAAAAAAACCAAATAAACAAACAGACCAACCTGAAAACCAAACTGCATAAACCAAAACCTCTCGTAAAAGATAAACAGTCACTTCTTGTCAGAAACTGCCATTACAACTCAGGACTGGAGGAAATAAAAAATGCTGCATTTCCAGTAGTCCAGCATTTTGCACATAGTCCACATCACTCTTTTGGAAACTGAGTTTTCCTGAATGGGCTCCTTGCATGCATCACAACTGAGAAAATATTTTACTAAAAAGCAAAAGCAAAACCACAGGATTTTAAAAGCACTGCACTAAAGCTACCAAGAAAGTCCTCTGGCAGCAGTACGATCCAGTGCCACACTGAAACCACTAAAATAGTAATTAAAACCCAGAATCAGCGTCCCTTTAACAAATCCATTATCAGTAGTCCTTTCTCTTCTTCCACCCACACAGACAGAAGCGCTGCCTGTTATCTTCTCTTCTTTGCCAGAGGCTGAGTAGGAGGAATGGATGTCTAGGAAGGCATCTGGGCTGTCGCAGCTTTCTACTAACTCGTGACGAGCGTGCGAAGAAAGGCAGTGTTTGTGCTCCAGCCAAACTGCCCACGGTACCTGGCGCCCTGGGGATGGCGAAGGGGGGTGCCTTACACACAGCGCCGGGGGGACGCAGGACCCGGCCCGCGGGACCCTCTGGCTCCTCCGCCGAGAGGGTCGCCAGGCCCGTCCCCGGGGCAGCGCCGCGACCAGGTGTGGGGGCACCTGGGGACCGCGGGTGTGTATCAAATAACACACGGACATCTGCACAGTGAGGGAGCAGCGCGTCGCGCCCTTATATATGTGTGCATACATGTAGCTATACATATACAAACATAAACATACATACAAATACATACACACTGTCAGGCACCTACCGAGGCAAGCAGAGCGGCGCGACCATAGAGGCATCCACGGGCTCCCGCGGACACGCCGTCGGCACACGGCGGACACGGCGCCCGGCTTCTCCTCCCTCCCCCGTGCCCACACGAGGACGTTCAAGAGGAAATATCTATCTATCTGTGGTATTTTACATATATATATATATATATATGTATATATTTTTCAACAGATAAATAATCAGCTAGAGCAAGTTTCATTCTTCTTTCCCAGCGATATATTCACGGCATTCCTAAGAAAAATAATAGTTGAACAAAGATCATGGCATTTGATATTTCTAGTGCCTTACTTATTTACTACAGTAAATAAGCCAATTATGCTGATCCTAAGTTCTTTGCCTGANCGAGTGCCGGCGAGAGGCGAGGGCGGGGGGCGGGAGGATGCGCCGCGGGAAGAAGGGAGGAGCGGAGGCTCTTGCCACGCTCCCGGTTGAGTATGCGCCCCCTGCCCGGCCCCCTGCGCCCACCCTATCACGTCCTCCGTGGCAGTGAGATGGGAGGCGTGATAAACTGGGAGCACCTGTTCCATGCACGCAGACCGAAAGAGAAGCAAGGGTAAAATGCCGGCCAGGCGACTTAGTCCCCCTGGGACTCCGCACAGTCACCACTCTCTCCAAAGGATGGAGTGCCTCATCTTAGAAGTGTAAGGAAGCTGTTGATGCGGCACACCCCTGTGTCACTTCAGCAAAGCCGTAGAAAATCTTCCCCCAGCATCTAATCGCTTTTTCATCTGCTTCCAGGTCTTCAACCCTGAATGACTGCCGTTCAGAGTGACTGTTCTCACAAGATTCATGATCCCAGCTCATTTTAAGCACGGGAGGTGGTGCTCTTGCAGGTGTATTTTGAGTCTTAACTCTATTACACATATGCACAAGAATTTTCATCCCGAATGAAGAGCAGACTTGCCCAACCCCTACACCTTTGCTGGTATCGTCCATCACACAATCCATGGCCCTTGCCACCCAAATGTTAGGTTGATGCAGAGAAGTCGTTTTCTCACCAGAAAGGGAAACCTATCAAACTTCTCTATTTTGGTTGCAGAATTTAGGCATGAAAAGCCAAGACTGGTAGGAGACGATGCACTAGAACAGATGGACCTTCAGCTCCAGTACATCAATTCAAACCCTGCAAGACTTACACAAACAGTTTGGGTTTTATTGCGCTCCAAAAGGAGAAACAGAACGTGGCATAGACGAGATACGAGGTTGTGAGCTGCAAGGAGCATCTTTCATCCATCATCCAATGCAGACAGCTGATGCATCCCTGTTTTTGTTTTCATGCTGAACATGTAGTGCAGGGTTTTACTAATCAGGTTTCTTTGTAAGTCTTAAAATTTCTGTATTGTTTGGTAAACTTTCTTTTGCTTCATTCTACTAGTAGTTTTAATCAACCAAGCACTAAGCAATAGATTTTACTTCTTTGTGTAAGAATGTGCAGACTGGTAATAAAAATCATTTTCTCATAATTCTTCCCTCAAGAAAACCTTTTAAAAAAAGCCCAGAAATTAAATTATGTAAGGTACCTTACCTCACCTCATTCGTCCTGTGCAGCACATTCTTACTTAATAGTGCAACAGCTAGATGTGGTATTTCTGTTTTCTTCCTATTTTGGGGAGAGGGCAATAGGTACAGTTCCAGACAGTAAATAAAATTTAATCGAAATAATATTCTTTGCACATGTTAACTGGCCCAGCAATTTATTTACCTTAGTATGTAAACTGGCTCATTGAAAACCTTTCTGTCAGTCATTCTCTACTACCCTGAGCAGTAAACTTAGACCCCGAATTAGAATTAAAGTGAATATTGCATTCCTTATGTAAGTATTATCTTCCAGATTTAAAGAAGGCTTTTGTTTTTCCAGCGTATAAGTGACTGTGAGCATGAAATGTTGCTTTTTATCATGCTGATATAAATCTGGATAGACTTACTGTATTTAATTATGTTAGCAAAAACAGATAATCCAGTATGATAAATAACCTTGTACATTTAGAGCTCTATTTCTGAAAGCTTTACAAAGAACTCAGATGTTTGCAACTCCTAGCTTTTGCAAGCAGTCCTTTTTTTGCCTTATGTTTATCGAGGCAGGCATTATGTTCTGCTGTTAAACAAAGTAACAGCTTGTCCTTTAACAAAATCATGCAGCTAGAAATAGAGAGGTAAAGGCAAGAGGGATCAGTTGCCACAGCAGAAGTAAAGCTTAAAATTTCAGCTGTAGTATTCAAACTAGGCAGCTGTTAAATTCTAAATCATAGGGTGAGAGGCACAGTAAGAAAAATAAATAGAGTACAAATGTTGACACAAGAAATTCTTCATTCTGAAAATGAATGGGACTAAAGTGGAAAACAGAATTAAATATGGTAGACAATGGGCATTGTATCTCCAAGGCGATTCCTATTTAAACCGCATTGTCTACAACAGCTGGTGGGGCTTTTTTTTTAGGTTGTCTCTGCAGTATTATTAGTATCACAGTAAGTTCTCCCCTGAAGCCTTTTCTGTCTGAAGAAACGATAGTAGCAAACAGATTGCCCACTGATCACATTCAAAACAAATCTTTATTTAATGACATTATTTACTTCACATGAGCATCTAGAACAAAAATCAATTAAGTAGTACTAAAATCTTCTTTAATCCATCCTGCCTTGCAAGCTAACTTATTGGTTTAGTTGCTAGTGATTAAGTACATCTATTTTATCATATGTAAAGGATAACAACTGAAAAAGGTTGCAGAGTAAAACTGATCAGAATTTGCTGGTTTTGGGTTAAAAAATTCAAATGTAAAACTATTCATGTGGAAGCCCTGGAAAGGTGTTCATCTTCTGTTCATCTTCTTCAAAGGTGTTTAACACTACATACAAAATTGACAGCTTTCTGCTATTTATTCGAAGAGTGACTCACACAGGCTGCCCATGTTACCACAGAACTGATAGGTGATGCTCCTCAGAGGAAAGGTACCTTTGAAAATGTGAAAGCTGCAGTATGAAGGGAAGCTGTCTGAGAGAGTCTTTTCACGATTAACATTGATTACTCCACTGCAAGCTCCTTCTACTGATTGCAGATAATCCGAAAATGGTCTTAATTGGATAAATATATTAACTGTGAGAAACTGTGAACTCTTTATGCATATGTAGTCCACTCTTTGTATTTCTTACAGAACAGTTTCTGTGTGGATTGCTTTAGAGGCAACTGAGGAGTTCAGATCAGTTTCCTAGACTCTTGCATCACAATGTTTGCATTTTTATTCCCGCTCAGCTCCCTCTGTGGACCCTTGCTGACCATGCTGTAACTACCTGTGTGCATAGCCCCTTTCTGAGAACTCAAAAATATGCTGGATTTAAAAAAAAAAAAAAAAAAGATGAAGAGGACCTCATCTTTGCTTATAGGTAAGCCTGGGGTTTAGCAAAGCATTATCTTACTACTTATCATGCTCATAAGTGTTGTAATTTAACACTCCAGGGCATGCATGGTGTTCCCATGATGTTTACTCAACTGGAAGTTAAGCACGTGTATTAAAGCCTTCATACAATCAAGATGCAACTCATATCAGAGTTAATTTCCCAGTGGAAGCATTACATTTATTAATTTAAAATTAATATTCATTATTATGCAGCAGTTGCCATTTCCAGTTCAGTCCCACTGCAAAGATTTCTGTCTGTGAACTGTTTTGGTAGATAAAACTGGGTGCTCATTGTGGGCTGGGTTATTGGATGTCCACTGCCGTGTCATGCAACCGTTGCCAAGAGACACAAATAGATTAAAAATGGTTTGATTGCCACAGACATAGATGACATATATGTGCTGTATCAGAGTACGTGGAGCGATGTACATGCATACACACACAGGCGTCCGTATCCATATATTTAAGGAAGATTGATGTATGATTCTCGTCTGGTAGATTTCAGCTCAGCTACACTAATCTTGACATAACTCTAACCACCAGACAGAAGGGTCTCACAGCTTTATACCACCTCTGTTACAGGCAAACCCTGCCAGACCTTTACCTCTCCTTCACTTGCAGTCAATGGTGAAGTTACAGAGTCATCACAGCTTTCATATGCAGTGGTAACATTTCGTTAATTAATTAATCTCTCTGGACTAGAAATTCACTGCTGAAGAGCACAGAAACTCAGTCTGTTGCACCTGGAACCTTAAACAAAGCTTTACTATGAAAAGCAACATCTTGAGTGCCAAGGAAGCTATCTGGCAGCATGTTTCTACTCAGAGACAAGCAGTAGGTCAGATGAGGCTGACCTAAGGGTGCCTGGCAGAATCAGTGTTGCTTGTTCTTAAAGATGTTTCCCACGGAATATACAGAGTTGGAAGGGACCCACAAGGATCATTGAGTCTTTCTCTTAGCCCTGCACAGGAACATCCCCAACAGTCACACGAGGTGCCTGAGGACATTGTGCAAAGGCTTCTTGAACTCTGTCAGGCTTGGTGCTGTGACCACTTCCCTGAGGAGCTTGTTCCAGTGCCAAACTCCTCTCTGGGTGAGGAACCTTTTCCTAATATCCAGCCTAAACCTTCCCAATATCTCAAGCCGTTCCCTCAGTCCTGTCACTGGTCACCACAGAGAAGAGATCAGTGCATGTCTCTCCTCTTCCCCTTATGAGGAAGTCGTAGACTGCAGTGAGGTCTCCCTTCAGTCTCCTCCAGGCGGAAAAGACCAAGTTGCAACCAGTAGGTTGATTGTGACTGAAGGTAACAATCACCTCCCTCACACGAGATGCAATGTGTTATCAGCACCTCATATAACTGAAATGCAAATGCTACAATGGTGCTGATGGTGGAAATCATCATGCAGAGCCAGGTCTGACAGCTGTCTTGTCCCGAGTTCTGTTTGATTGAGAAGCCAGCACCAGATGTCTCCAAGGTCAATGATAAGACAGCATGTTCTAAAGTAGCCTGCTGCAAATATAGGCATCTGAGCCAGTGCAGGCACAGCACATTAATTACCTGGATGGCAGCATTTCTCGAGAGGTGCACCAGGAAGGGAGTAGCTCTAATTAGAAACTACAGTTAGTTACCAGAGAACTGTTTGAACAGGTGGAAAACCCAAACAAGAGCGTACTTCATTCTATCAAACTGTCTTTGTTCTGTAATTTCCAAGGGAAAGTAGGTGTCACATGAAAGAAAAGTGGTGGTTTTTATTCAGATATTAACCCATAGGGAAAACCTAAAATCTCTAGAAAAGGCAACACATGATTTTGTTCTCATTTCTCTGATTCCTGTGTGCTAGCTTCTCAGCCAAGTTGTCCCTTGGATATTTTTGCTGGTGCCACTCCAATCACCATAAACTCATAACACTGTCATCAGTTGCCAGCACTTTTTTCGTAACACCAACTACTGGTCCAATTCAACTCCCATTCATGCTGACATTAAACCAGAGATTGACTCAGGGGAATGAAAAATAGCAAAGGAAATGTCATTATAAGCACATTATTATCTGTTCTGGTTTCTTTGGCTCCTTTATTTATTACATGGCATCCCTTATCAGGATCATATCTTAGCGCAATCTCCAACCCACAGGCCTGTACCTTCTTGTTGATGGTTGTATTACCACAAAACATGTAGGAACTTGTCTTGGTCTAAAATTCTTAATTCTAAGGCAAGACCTTGGGCTATTAACTTTTATCTATATGGAACACTAAGCAGGACATAGAATAACTACGGGGAGCCATTTCAACTTTCTTCACAAGGGGATGTGTACTCAGGCTTGGGCAATGCAGACAATCGATAGAATAAAAAATTACTTTTCCTTGTAATCACGCACAAAATAAATGAACTTGTAAATTTAATTTGAGTTACCACTCCAGTTACAGCCTCAAGCTCGGATCTTGGAAAAAAACCCTACTTTGGAAACATTTAATTTCTGTTGCGCTTTCCAATTTGTTTCAATCCACAAGCAGTTTGAAGCATTCGCATTTGCAGTGATGCCCAGGAGGCAGGAGAAAAAGACTCGAAACATCACTTCAGTAAGGGACAAGATAGTTAGGTAAGGGACAAAGGGAAGACAAAGCAGCCAACAGGGTGTCAGTGGTCAAAATTAAAGGCCACAGTCAAACCCAAGTCAAATGTGTGTAGGTATCTCAATGAGGGGTTTGTCCAGAAAGAAACTGCAGGTTGTCAGGGAGCTGAGTAGAGATTTCTGGAGAATGACTTTTTGTGTGTGAAGATTTCCTTTTGTGTTTCGAAACATGGATGCAGAAATTGTGCAGAATCAGTGTCTCAGGAGTTTACCTTCTTCTCATGGTACTAATCTACAGGAAATATTTGAAATACTAAAAAAGTTAAATTTGTTTACCCTGTCAATATATTTTGGCATTCGCTTCACTCATAACTGCTGATGAATGCCACATTGTGCTTGATATTTTATAGCCATGATCAGACAATTTTCTTGGCTCAAAGGGGCTTATTATCTTGGTTTCACGACAAGATACCAAAAGGGGAATAAAGCACAGATGAAGAATTTCAGAAGCAGTGAGAATGAAGCAGGTGAACCATTCACAGTAACCAATAATCACAGATCACTGCCTTCCTAGGTACCAACTGCCCTGTGAAATGAGAATTTGACATTTCTGTAGCAGTAAATTCTTTGTACCTGTGGTACATACTCATCAATAGTATTTTCTGCTGGCGTCCTCATAACCATGTTACTAGGTACTTATGAAGTTTCCTCCAAAAATTAAACTCTTTCAGAACTACTTGAAATGGGCATAAATCAGAATTTTCTCTTGCTATCCGTGACCCAAGTCCTGATTGCATTATTCTATGACTAGTCTGAATGCTCTGCTGAAGAAAGGCATTGCCTCTCACCAGCAAACTTGAGTTTCAATTTGAAATATGTCTGATTACATGCTTTTGAACTGAACATTCAAATTACTAAATGAATTTTAATGTTCTTCACTTAAAATTATTGTGCTGAACACCTTAAAGAAATGTTGAGTATTATTTTTCAATTTAGTGATTTTATAAGATTGTGTTTCAGTCACTGCTACTTTCGTCTATTGTGGATAATATAGCATTTACTCTGCAGGGGTCATCTGTGCCGCGAAGTACTAACAGCATGAATGAGAAAATGAGACCTTGACACTTCACTAAGCCATCTCAGTCTGAGAGCAGCATTTTCATTCTCTTTAACATTTTTCATAAGTCAGTTATGTTGCTCCCATCCAGTACCTTTTCATCACAATATTACACTTCTGCAGTTTTGACATATCTAGTGTGTAGTCACCGAAAGCCACCCTCTCCTATTTTTTACTTCAGCGATCTCCATTTGACTTTACCTGTCTGATTTAGGCTACCATTTAGCCCAGTAGCCCAGCTCTGTGGAAGACTGATTCTTCACAGGGACCACAGAACTAACTTTATTTACAGCCTGATGTGAGATGCTGAATCAGCCAAAGCTATGAGGTGAGTCCATCTTGCCCCTTTCTCAAAAGATCAAAACATTCAAACAGGTCTAATCTGAGTAGAATCGAAGCAAAAACCCCGATTTTCTAGTGAAGTCAGGTTAGATCAGGCCAACTAATAAACCCAACTGAAAATGAAAATATTTATATCTGACTTTGTCCCACAGTCCGATATATGCCATGTTCCGGCAGCAGCTTTTGCTTCCAGACCAGGTCATTGTCTTTCTGAGGTTACAATCTCTTTCTGCTTTCTGAGAGGTCTTCCTGATCCAGTCTTCTTGGGCCATTTCTCATCAACCAAGAAAGCATTCACACCCTTTTAGCCTACCCTGAGATCCAAAACATTTGTTCATTTTAGTATCACACCCTTTGAGCTTTGTTGCAGAGACACAGCTGTGTCATGTGCAGTCTTGCTAATCTGGAGATACTACATAGCTCAAATATTGTACTGAAATCCTGCTGAAGATGGTGATGGTCTGAACATGTAGAAAGAAAACGACATATTTTAGTGTGGAGCACTGACCCAAGTGCTAGTGGCACAGTCTGCTTGAGACTTTTTTCATCTGCTGTTGTGATTGCAGACTTCAGACAGACAGCCTACATATGACAGAGGGAGAAAACTGTAAGAGCCAGAGCTGCTTGAGAGAAGCGAGCGATGCATTTAGTATTCATTGTAGAAAGAGCAGAATAGTGTTGATCAATAGATCAGCAGGATCCTGTTGCAGTACTCCTTTGAAATTGTAAGGACAGAGAAAGATACTTCTTGCAATAAAACCCTATCTGTTTAAGTCCACAAAGACAGGCTTGTTCTTTCTAGCTGAGAATATGGTGAGGATCAAATGTGTTTTTCTCAACATGTCTGCATAGGCACGTGTAGGAAGACCTCAGTCTGCTGGAGAAAAGTGAGATCATTCTGGGAGGCTGTATAGCATAACTCAGCTCTGCTGAGAAGCTCAGTGTGATGTACAGCTTCCACATCTAAGTAATGCATGGAAACAAAAGGGCGCTCTCTAGCCAAGGGTGTGCTGCCTTCGCAGGCTTAGCTAGTTTGGCTACGTTGCTGCAGCTTCTGTAAAAATCTTAGTGGGTCTCATTTATAGAGCAGATCAATACTTCAGCTTGCATGCCTCCTGCATATTTAGTCTTGCCAAGCTTTGCCTTGTGCCATGGTTTAACTTTGGTGGGCAGCTTATCGCCATGCAGCCATGCACTCACTCCCCCACAGTGGGATGGGGTACAGAGTTGGAAGGGTAGAAGTACAAAAAATGTGTGGGTTGGGATAAAGATGCTTTAATAGGTAAAGGAAACAAGCACAAATAAGCGAAGCACGCTAAGGAATTCTTTCACTAGCTCTCATCCACAAGCAGGTGTTCAGCGATTTTCCAGGAAAGCAGGGCTCCTTCGCGTGTGATGGGTCCTTGGAAGCGTAATGCAGTAACTGTGAACGTACCTCCTGCCTTCTTCTTTCCTGAGATTTTATTGCAGAACATGACACCATATGGTATGGAATACCCCTTGGGTCAGTTGTGTTCAGCTGTCCCAGGTGCATCCCGTCTCAACTCCTTGTGCAGCCCCAGCCTCTTTGCTGAGGGGGTGTGTGAGGAGCAGAAAAGGCCTAGACGCTGTGTAAGAGCTGCTCAGCTAAAACATCCCTGTGTTACCAACCCTGTTTCCAGCACAAATCCCAAACCTATCCTTATACTTATACATACCTTCTACTACGAAGAAATTAAACTTTATCCCAGACAAACCAGTACGCTTAGTTTTGGTTGAATAGGCTTTCAGTGTGGATTGCAACCTTCCAGGCTTTCTTCCAAACATGTGAGCAGCCATTAACATTAGAAGCTTAACTCTACATTTGTTTCTCTGAGGTGCTCTGCTGTGTTACTAGCTCTCCTATCCTGTCATGCTTTGTGAGCTACAATCTTGCCCCTCTCTCTTTTTTGATGTACAAGAGCCACATAGGGGAATGTGAAGAACATGTCATTACGTTGTGGTTGAAGAAGAGGTTCAGTAACTCAAGCAGACTCATCAACTGTTTTCTCCAAAGGATTAACACATCTCTGTATTTGACCTTTTGCTATGTTCTTCCCAGTTTTTAGATACTGAACTCTCTAGGCAGCCAAGATGTGTTGAGCTCAATGAGAGTTAGGCTTAGATGAAATTTTCTGCTTGTTCCTTCTTCTGTTACCTTAACAACCAGTATATGTACCTCTCAAGCAACATCTTTATCTGAAGTGCCTCCCTCTTCCACATACATTTCCACTCTGAATATTCACTGAAAAATTATGCTGGAAATCAAATATTACACAGAATTTGTATATGCCTGTTTTCCCACAGTAATTGAAATTGTCAGATAGCAAGACACCCCCCTGCCAAATTGTGTGGGTTTTTCTTTTAAATTTACCCCGATCAAACAGGATAACTTCTTGTTTAAGCTATTGAACACCAAAGGCAAAGTTACAAAATGGATGAGATCAATTCCAGCTTACTCATTTTCTCCACCAACCTTTGGATAAGGAAGGACAGGTTTGTTGCAAAAATAATTTCCTTGAAAAGCAAATAGTAACCAAAGCAGAATTAATAACAGATACTAAATTTCCTCTTAAGAAAAAGTTCTGTCACGTTCTACATTAAGAGGGTGGTAGTTTTCAGTGGAGGACTGCAGATTTTTTAGACTTTAAAAAAAATGGAACTCCTCAAAATTCAGTTAAAGCGACAAGATTCTCAATGATTATACATGTAAAAGTCTCACCAAAGTTCACAGTATCCTTCAATACAGTAAGGCTTAAAAATTGTTATATTCCAATAATTTAACATAACATAAATTATATAATTTGTATTATTTAAATTCCAATAACTTTTTTATGGTGATCTGCCTGTATGAAATAAATTCTTTGTATGGGAAAATTGGTAGTTCAGACTCCTCAATTCAACAGTGTATGTCAGCATGTTCTTAAATTTGAAGTATACACAGGAGCAAGCCAGACTTCACACGTTCAATGCCCAATTTGTAGACGAGAGTCCTGGCATTACTGATCGTGTTCTATACACTTTCTGTAAATCACTGTCTCTAGGACTTTTTAACTGTTGTAATACTAAGTTTTCTTTAAGGACTATCATAAATGCACTTTGAGGGTGTAACTTATTTTATGGCTGTTAGATTTCTGTCCTTCAGTATCATGTGTGCATATTCTATGCTAGTAATCCTTTTCTGACAAATCAATCCCCCAAGTCATCACACTAAAATGTCTTGCAATGACATTATGCTTTTAGAAGCTATATTTCAAACTTATTAAGACTTCAGTCAAAGAAAGGACTTAACCCTTCCTAAAGTACAAGTTCAAACACACTGTATCAAGTCACGAAATAATAGTTTTATAATCCATTTGAAATGTGTCAGAAAGGTTTAAACAGGGTGATGGGGGGGAACAAACCCAACCAAACCCCAAAATATTTTCCATTATATTTGTTTCGAAAAGGTTACTATTCAATTTCATTTTGTCAGCAGGATAAATTACTCTCCTGAAAATTCTGAGGAAATTTTTCTTGGTGAGTGCTTAATGACCACTAGGTGTTGCTGGAAAACCCTCGACTAAATTGGTAATGCTAAATATAATGGCTGCACATGCTTTCTCCTCTCCCCACTCTTCTCCATCTTTTTGAGCCTCAGATTTGCTCATGGGCGGGACTCTGTACCTTCATCTCTTGGGCTGATCACACTCAGCTCAGTCACCACATCAGATGAGACAAAATAAAGACTAGAGCAATGTATATGCTCAGTTATAAGCTCTGATTCCAGCTCATCTCTCGCCCAACTTCTTTTCTTCCTCTATTCTTAGCAATTTCTTCATCTCTACACCTGTAAGGGAGTCAATTCAGATTTTTGTCTTCAATGTAATTTCTTAAATTTGTATAGAGATTACATTTTTGGCAGGGAGCGTGCTTAAAGATTGTATAGTTCAGGTATATACCTGACCCCTTGCTGCTCGTTGAGTTGAACTCTTTAAATGTTTCTTAGCATCTTGCAAGAAAAAAACAGATTACCAAAAAAAAGTCATTAACCTCTTCCTATATTGCTGAATACAGCAAACTCCTCCTGTTTGTTGCCTGTGCTGCATGCTTTGGTCTAAAGACACCTCAGCTGGGCTGCTGGCTGTGTCACCTCCCTAGAGAAACACCCCTGAATTCCTTTGAGGTATTTCCCTGGTGTTTCCCTGTTGGCTTCTTTACCTCAGGAATCCCTGCCTCATCTCGGTAAGATTGGAAGTGTGCTCCAGCATGACTCACACATTTCAGAGTCCCTGGCATAGGGGCCTCGCAGGTACCCTGTCCCTCTAACCTTTGCATATCACCCCACAGCTTGCCAGGGACAACCCTGATATTGTTGTGTGTCATGTCTGTCACTCCCCTTTCATACGTAGTTTAAAGCTCTGCCAATTCCTGCTATCTCCTGAGCAAAGACTGTCCTCTCTTGCTGAGAACGGTGACTCCCATCTGATGCCAGCATGCCTGGTGCTATGTAGGCCATTCCACAGTAAAAAACCCCAAAATATTGACCAGCCATGGAACCATGTATTAATAGACTCAGCCCGTCTGTTTCTTCCAGTGTTGCTGCCTTCACCTGGAAGTCTAGAGGAGAATATAACTTGGGTTCCAGACTTCCTTACCGAATGTCCCAAGGCCTCAAAGTCCTGTTTTGTTGGCATTTGGACTGCATGTTTCCATTTCACTGCTTCCTGTGTACTAGATCAGTACTGGGGTACTCTGAGGGCCGCACCAGGTTAAGAAGTTTCTTGGTGATATCCTTAACCCCGGCCCCAGGGAGGCAGCAGATGCTCCCATGGGTTGGGCCTGGTCGGCTTATTGGGCCCTCTGTTCTCCTTAGAAGGGAATAACCTATGACTATAACCTATCTTTTCTTCCTCTTGGAAGTGGTTGTAACACAGGGGGTTGATTTTTCTGACTGTAGTGATACCTCTGGTGTAACTGGGCCTTCATCCTCTTCATCCTTTGGCTGGCCTCCTATGTGCAAAACCTCATACCTTTTCTGCAGAGGGTGAGTTCAAAAATCCCTTGGAAACACACTACTAATATGGAGCAGCTTGTACTTCTGAGATTCCCCCTTCTTCTCTTTGAGTAAACAGATGGTTCACTGCTCTTTTACTAACAGGAAGTCACCATGCGAAGTGGAGGAAAAAACTATGGAAATATAACTTGCTCAACCCAGGAAAGGGGGTCCCTGGTCCCCTCCCAGCCTCTCCACCAGTTTTCTGGTGGCCCTAAGAAGGAGATCCAGCACTCAGGATGGGGGAGCCATGATGTACTGCTGCTCCACACCTGATCTGGACAAGAGTGAAGCTGAATGCTGACGCGCACTACAGGGACCATACACAGATTCTGTCTATTAAATAGATTTATTACATGCTTGCCACTGTAGGTTACTCAACATCATGATGCACCCTCAGTCAGGTGTTCCCATATTCTTCTATTCTACAATGCCTTGCTTAGTGGCTTTAGGAAGGCTTTAGCCTGCTGCTTTAAATGTTCATATTTTCTTGCACAGCAACCGCCACCATCCCAAAGTAAAGCTATCTTTTCCACCCCTCTGACTCAGAAATTTATCAGTTAGGACTGTTTGAAACTCAGTAAACATAGCTGGAAGTTGCAAAACGACTGAAAGCACGTAGAAGTTGAAATGGGGCTCATAGAGAAAATGTTATTACTGCAGAGGGTAAGCACAGCTTGCACACAAACATAAGCACTCATCTTAGGCCCTAGCCTGCCACATGACAGGAAAATGTGTTGCTCAGTTCAAGCAGTTTGAAAAGCCAGGAATAAGCCATCAATCATTTCATTTTACTGTGCCTCGTAAATTTGTGAAGCCTGTATTTCCCAACAGACCGTACAACCCATTTTATAGAACCATGGAGCTTCACAGGAAGCCAGGCACAGCCTGGCCTGCCCCATTTTATTACATTTTCTTTGTATTTTCACCAGAATTGCATGTTATTTACAGCGAGCCTTTTTACAGAAATTAATCCAATGAAACTCCCTCTCCAGTTGTTGGCAACAGCACTGGTTAACGGCCTGGGTTACTGGCAGGGCTTGTCCTGGACTGCAACACACACTGATGGGTTTTCCTCTGCTACCTCCAGTCTGCTACTCACAGTCCAGATTCTGCTCTGCAGTTTGAGGCATCCATACCAAAGACTAAATTGCCTGAATTCTCCACCATTATGCTCCAAATTCATGAGCAAAAAGGGGAACACACCTTATATGCAAAACCAAGAACTTATTTTTAGTTTAATGAAACTCTAAGATGTGGAATGGAATGATAATTTTTGGTGCAGTTACAATGATACTTACACAGTTCAAATGAAATATGGTTAAAAATGACACATACACAAACTTTCTAGAACCTATCCCCTTTCTCTGGTTTTGTTCTCACCCTTGCACTGCCCCTCTGGGTATGAAGGCTGATAGCTTCAGGCCAAGGACAGGGAGTTACAGCACAGACAGCATCTCCTCCCTGGGGGGAATGGGATGTTGATTCTCCCTTCTCAACACAGGACCGGTTGTTGGGATCAATATTATGTTTGGTAGCAGCCTCTACACTCTGCTCTTTTTTCCTTGCTCTGTGATACCATGCTACAGCTTCATTTGTGTGCTTAGCATATGTTATACACTAATTCTTTGTTCTATTCTCTTGCCATTGGAACTGGTTATAGCCAGCTGCTGAGGCTACTTTCCTTTGATAACCTATTTGTATCTTATTTACTACGATTGACCAGTGCTGAGTCATGGGTTTCCTGATACGATCCTTTCCCTGTGCTTTAAAGCTCCTGCCAAAGAAGGCAGGTTGATAAGTGAGAAATCGTGCTCATACGCTCGTTACAAGGTTTTCCAGCTCTTCCAATTGGAATCGTTTGCTGGTGTCCATTACTGCTTGCTCTGACCTCTTTTGATACTGTCTTAACCTCCAGTTTTCCTCTTAACGATACAGCTAAGAAATCCTTCAGATATATTTCAAATCCAAGCACTCATTTGGCACTTATTGTGTCATGGCTGCTATACATGGGCACATATGTACATATTTAGATTTAGTACTCGTTCCCAAAGCTCTTTATTTTCAAAATGAAGCCACTTCAGGCTCCAGTCCAACCTTAAACTCCCAGCTGCAGCAACCACTGCGTTGCACATTACTCAACCCTCTTTCACTTTCTTGTTCCAAGGGAAAAATTAGTCACTACAAATAATCTACATTTGCTCAAATAGAAGATAACACACAGAGGTTCATGTTGCCTTCTCTTTGTTTTTCTCCCAGGACATGTCAAGACTGCTAACTAATTTTCTAGGAATAGAATTAATCATGTGAGCCAGAGAAAACTCTCTGAAATCTATTTTCCTTATGCTGGGAAATGCTTCTTTGTAAATAGCAGAGAGTTCACTCCTAGAGCTTGGAGCAACATCCTTCTGTTGCAAGATCAGAGGATTTTGAGAAGCCTTCAATGTAGATTAGTTTTACATATTATCAAGTTTTCCAGGAAAACAAAATAAAGCTTCAAGTAGTAGCAATCCACATAGTAGCTGAATGCAAGGTTTTAAGTCTGGGTGAAAAGGATAATCTTGAAATCCTTGTGTTAAAGGCTACACTGAAGTACAAATCTGAGCTGGTGTGGAATACATTTTCTGACAAATCTTTGGCTTTTCCCATGGCTATGCACCGTTTTCTGTCTGGAAAATTAAAACACAGCATCACTGGTCAATCTGGAGATAATTTGCCCTACCTTTAAATGGTGTCTTAAGGAATATAGATCCTCCAAGTATCTTTTTATGTAGGGGAAAGGGGAGAATAGTATAACCAAGCACTTCTATAAGAGAAACTGAGCAGGTTAACTCAAAATCAGTGTCGGAAATCGACTCCAGCCAGTCATTGCAAGTTAGGTTATTCTCTTGTACAGATATTCCACATCCTTAGCTCTTCTACCAAACCCATTTATATAAAAAACCACTTGAAATTCCTAGACAAAACTGTCTGCCACCAGACTGCTCCAGTCTTCAGAGAGATACTTTTATGTCCTCCTGAACTGGTTCAGTTCTGTGACTTAACTTACCTCATAGACATATCTGAAGGAAGCAAGACACTACCCTCTCCTGACACAACACACTTCAAACCACGGAGATGCTAGCTGGAAAACACCCAGCAAACCAAGTTCCTTACCTTACTGAACTAGAACACCATGGTCACTGCAAAAACTGGATCCTGACATTCCTGTGCAATTCATGCACTCACCCTGTAAGCAGCAAAAAGCTCTAGTCACGTATCCAACCAAATCTGGACAAGCTTCAAGCACAGCAGCAGAAATTGGGAGACAGAATTATGCATAAACTCAAATTTATGTGTACTGAAATGTCTACAGCTGTGTTATCACCTTCCCTTTTAGGTTTCTGTCCCACTAAGCCTTTCCAAATGCCCCAGGCAGAGCTTGGCAACAGGCCATAGCTCATGAGTAATGGAAGAACTTCATGGCTATCTGCATGCTACCGGTTGCAATGCTGGGGCCTCACTGCTGGAAAACGGGAAGAGGAATTCTGTTTATAAAATGACAAAAATGAAATTGACCCAGAGATGTCTCAGAAGAGCAAAATGCAGAAAAACAAAACATCATGAGCAGAACTCCTGTAGTCTTAAGAAATCACATGCAGCCTTTTAATCTTGATTGGTGCCATAAACACTTGTTCTTTGCATAACTTGCACAACATTCATTCTGCTTAGTAGGAAGCAAATGGCTTCTCACTGTCCTTTAAAGGATCTGTGACTCTCCCTCCAGACTGAGCTGCTTGCAGGGTGTGGAAGAGGGAGGGCAGAAGACGTATATTTTCCCACAAAATGCATACCTACAAGAAAAGTGGTAAAGGAGTGTGATTGTAGAAAGCCAAGTCCACATATTTGCCATGGAAACAGCAGTTTTAAGAAACATAGTGATGGGAGGAATATCAACTACCACTTCAGTCTGATTTCTGCAGCATGCAGTCATAGCAAACTGGCTAAAAGTGGGCTGCTCCTCATGCAGCTTGACAGACCCTCCAGTTTTACTAGCTTGGTGATTATGGGTCATTTCTGGCTGCTACTTTTGAAATGTCCTAGGTATCCTTTGCTATATTGAGGAAATATAAGGAATGAAGTGGAAAGGAGAAAACAAGGGTGAAAAAGATTCTCACCTCCCTCTGGACACTCACCTCATTTTTTGTGAGGCCAGCAGCAGCAGCCTTGATGTGTATTTCATTTACACACTTGCCTGTTTCTTTACATCCTAGCAGAGGCACACATTATAAGGAAAGAAAGGGACTTCTTTGGTCACCTCCTGAAGACAAAGCAGTGCAGGCCTAATTCTGGTATTCTACTTTTGGAAGCTTTTTGTTTCATACCTACCAGGAAAAACTTGACATTAAAAGCACTTCTAGGGTCTAAGAAAGCTTAATTGAAGTAACAAACTCAAATTTTAGCACAGGGTTCCCTTTGTAAAAGTGTCACTACTTCTGTAGTCATCTCTCTGTCCTTTCCCTCTGACCAGTTTCCTTTCCTTTTGATGCTCTGTTCCTCTTCAGTCACCTCTTTCCCTTCGTTATTCCATTCTTTTTTGCAACCAAAGGTGCAGTGGAAACATCCCAATTTCCCTTCTTATCCCTACTGATGTGAACAAAACGAAGCAACCACTTTTCCCAAAGGAGCGAGAGAAACGTGCTCAAGGCAGTCTGTAGCCCTAGGCTCTGCAAAACAAGTAACAGTCCAGAAGAATTAGCAGCACCCACCCTTAAAGAATGCCGAGGGGCTTGGCTGCTCCCAGAGTTCAGGGCAATGCTGCTGTCCCAGTCACTTGCAGCACTGCTATTCAGGAGGGTCGATCACCTGGTGGAGTCACCTTCAGCTGCAGGAGAGCAGCCCAGCACGGACATGGATGTGTGCTTCCAGCAGAGAAAATTTTTGCCCCTAGTCTGTTGTCACGGCCCTGGCTTCCCTCTAGTTTCCATAGAATGTTATTGATGGATACACTGGGGAACGAGCTGGCACGGGAGAATGTCAGTACAGGTTTGTTTTTCACAGGCTGTTGCTAATGAAGCTTTGTCAGTAGCAGACGTGGGTGGGAAATCCACACTATCAGATGGATGAGAAGTTTCTGTCCAGGAAGTTTCTGTCCTTCAGGCATCATTACTTAGTCCCCAGCTTCCCATGTTTTCTTGAAGATAAAGCTGAGCTTTTCTTAGTGTTGGATTTAAAGGCTATATAGATAACTGTTGCTTTCCTAGGTCTCTGACTATTTCCTGGCACTTGGGCATGGTTTGGTCTCCAGAACAGTGTGAGCATTCCCTAAGCTAAACTGTCCTTTAGCGCCATCACCTAGAGGCTGGTAAAAGAGGCTGCAATGGTCACCAAAGACCGGTGGCTTCATCACACCTGGGAGGCAGTGCTGTGAAAAAAAGGCCAAAGTGAGATCTCTGCACCAGTAAGTTATTTTTCTTGTTCTAGGAAAATCCTAGTGTTCTTTGGTTTATTTGCCCATCCAAGTCATTTCTAGAAAGGAAATGCTAGGAATGGCTCACAGAGGGTTTTTTTTTTAAGGTAACCAGATGACTGTCAGTTGCCACTTATCTGATGTCAGCTTTGCCCTGAGGATAGGCTGAAGTCAGAGCAAAGCAGACAGCAATCTCCTTTATCTGCTGCCACTGCTCCCAAGTAAAAGAATACATAAATATTTCTGAAGGCTAAAAACATGCCCACAGGCAAAGGAAAAGAATATGTTGGAGTACACTTTAGAAACACAGGTGTTACATGATACTTCAGCAAAGGTGTACTCAAATATTGCAGGGTATTTTGTTTGCTTAGTTTGATCAAGACTGATGCTGAAGATGGAATAGGACTTTCTGCCTTAGCTGGATCCCAATCTCAGCAGAGCCTTTAGAACCACTAAGAGTTCATGCTGTAACCATGCAAACTTCACATCCTGACCTTTAATTGGAAAATTCTTCTGCTGCTACATCCTTTTTACTACTACTTTTTACTACGTCCTTCTGCTGCTACTACTTTTTACGTGAAGTAATGGCTTCTCCTGTTACAACTGCTCTAGGCAAACTAGGATTCCAAAGAGTTATTTTTTTGAGAGGGACACAGTGGTCTCTATTATGCAATCAGAACAAATCTAAAGACATCTTACTGATTCATTGAATCCTATTTTAGATGTAAAATTTGAACTTCTTGGGTATACATAGAGAAGTATTTTTTCCCTAAGTACACAATGTCTATAATTTGTAAAATGTGGCCACCTTAAGCATGATAGCATATTTTGTGAGATAAGCTTTTAATTCATGCTAACCATCCATGCACACTGGATATGAGCTCTTAAACAAAGAACAAAACTAAAACCAAACCAAGCAATAAGTACGGATATTGCTCAGGAGTCTTCAGTATGCTTTTGGACCTTACAGAGGAAACATTATGATAAGAAAAAGATACTTTCTCTTTTGATATAGAGGTATTTAGAGCTCTTCATAACCTGGTAAGAATTTTCTGAATCATTGCAGAGTGACTACAGAGGTGGTTTCTTCTTCCTTATCCTGAGGTGCTTATTTTCCTATCTTAAGTGCTGCCCTGTGCATCTGTATATGAGAGAAGAAAGCAAAGTGGCTTTTTTACTGGACCATTCAGCTGGTACCAAGAGGCACAGCAGGAAATGGGAGAATTTATGTCAAATACAAGTGTGTTTGATCTGGAGCAAGGGAAAGCAAAATTCTCACAGCAGTAGGCACACCAGCGGAATAAAGAGCTATCCAATAACATCTTTCTCACTGTGCTGGTTTTGGCTGGGGTAGAGTTAAAATTCTTCGCAGTTGCTGGTATGGGGCTGTGTTTTGGTTTTGTGCTGAACACAGGGCTGATAATACAGAGCTGTTTGTGTTATTGCTGAGCAGGGCTCACCCAGAGCCAAGGCCTTTTCTGCTTTTCGTGCTGCCACACTGGCAGGGATTTTGGGGTGTGTGGGAGGTTGGGAGGCGCCACACCTGGGACAGGGGACCCAAATTTACCAAAGGGCTATTCCAGACATTATGGCGTTATGCTCAGTGTATAAACTGGGGGGAAGAAAGAGGAAGGGGGGGATGTTTGGAGTATGAGGTTTGTCTTCCCAAGTAACATGTGCGGGGGCCCTGCTCCTCTGGAGATGGCTGAACACCTGTGTGCCCATGGGAAGCACNGGGATTTTGGGGTGTGTGGGAGGTTGGGAGGAGCCACACCTGGGACAGGGGACCCAAATTTACCAAAGGGCTATTCCAGACATTATGGCGTTATGCTCAGTGTATAAACTGGGGGGAAGAAAGAGGAAGGGGGGGATGTTTGGAGTATGAGGTTTGTCTTCCCAAGTAACATGTGTGGGGGCCCTGCTCCTCTGGAGATGGCTGAACACCTGTGTGCCCATGGGAAGCACTGAATGAACTCCTTGTTCCGATTTGCCTGCATGTGTGGCTTTTGCTTTTCCTATTGAGCTGTCTTTATCTCAACCCACAAGTTTTCTACCTTTTTCCTTTCTGATTTTCTTGCCGATCCTACTGCTGAAGGATTGGGTGAGTGGCTGTGTGGGGCTTGTTTGCTGGCTGGGGTTAAACCACAACACTCAGATAGAAACTCTCATTTTTACCATACCACTTGTGACCCCAGGTGCTAAGTAGACAGAGAGCCTGTGTGAGCAGTGTTTTACAGCTGTTGTGGCTGCCAGCAGAGGTAGAGGAGATGATCTGGCTGTGCAATCCTTGGCCTGAATAGTTCTGAGGTGACTAATCCCTATGGATTCGGACTACTCTGCCCAAGACTGGGAGTAGGTTTTCTGCTGGTAAAGCCCAAAGAGTGAGGATGACAGACCATGGCTGTATAGCCATGGTGATCTTACAGAAGTTGTTAAATAATCTGGAGGATCAACAGTAGCTCTGCCTAGGTGGCTATGCAGTCTGGTAACTTAGGGGAGAGCAGACCTGATGCTCTCCTTACAGTGCTTGGGGAGAGTTGAAAGTTCCTGAAGATGGCTCAGATTATTCAATGAGATGTTCAAGGATTTGTCCGAAGTCACAGTGTTGAGTGTGTGCCATTAGCAGATGTAAAATATAAAAGTGTTTCTACAATCTCAGTCTTTGGTCAGCTTACTCAAGCATCAGTAAAATGCTTGCCTTGTCTGAAGAACCACAGCTGTGACCCTGAAAATAAATAGTGCTCCTTCCTCTGCAGTACAGAGCAGGGATAACTCTTCTGTGAGCAGAAGGGTACTGCTCTTTTATATAATGTAGCCTGGTGACTTTAATGCCCCCCAGGAGTGCAGTTGCGTCTTCACAATCCATTTCCACCTCCCAGAAAACTGCTTCTTTTACCATCCTGTGCTCTCATGGGAGATGAGAGTCTCTCCGTGCCTCTTGCTGAATGTACCAATACCTATGGAATCAAAACTCACTGAGTGAAAGAATGTGTCCAACAGCATGCATGGGTGTAGACTCTGATATGGACACTTAATACAGATTGGAAACTCAAGATCCAGCTTCTGCTCCAAGGTCAACTTTTAAAATTTCCAAGAAAAGCCTATAAGGCCAGCCCAAAATGCAGGGATTTCGGATTTCAGATTTCACAGCTAATGCAAAAAATGTGGCACGTATGGACTTATGCTTAAGGGAGTGGGTAGCATGGTGAGTGAGAGCTTTCAGGATAATTTTGAATCTAGCTCTACCTGAGTTTCACCAAATGCATCCAAGTGCTGATCTTTTCCTGGGTTCAGTTTGCACCAAGACAAGCAGCACTTGGATGTGAACTAATGCTGAAATAAGACTTATAATGAGCTTGGGATTCAGATCCAGCATACAGCAGTCTGAAAATGGATATCCTGAGTTTCTTACAGTGCCAAGATGCTTTTGCTAAATAAAAACAGCCTTCAAACAATCTTATCTTTTAATCTAAAGCCCAGGCAGATACTAATAAAGTAATATTAACAATAGATTTTCATTTTGGATTATTCAGGCAGGGAAATAAACACTGCTGTAGTGAAATCTGCCAACCACCAAAAGCCAGACTCTTCTACATTACTTTTCTCTGCATTGATGGAAATCCGCAATTGCTTCTCTGAATTTAGAGGCAGAATTAACACTTGAATGGAGTGATTCAAAGCAGAATCCAAGTTTTGTTTACTATTAGGCACTCTTTATGCATAAATAAACACAGTATACAGCTGCTGTGATTTTTTTTTTGTCATCTTGCATTTAATTTGAAAATATGGTCAACACTAATTTACCCTTCATTCTGTCTTGGGATCCCTGAAAAATATGGGATGCCAAATGCTAATTTAGGTACTGGCACTAATTAAAAATCTCAAATATAAAGCTGAAAAAGATAAGTGCTCACATGAAATTACTTCTGTTAGTCTTTAAATTAAATTGCTCATTCGATTGTCTCCTGTGTCCTACATTCAAAGGTCATGTACAGATTTCACTATGAATAAAAAAAAGGAGAGGGGTATTAGTAGCCGAAAGAAAGCATAACTGCATATCTTTTCTAATGTGTTGTATCATAAAAGTGCATCTGGTTTACTTACACAGTAGAAGCCTGTGCTTTACCAAGACAATAAAACAGAAAAATAAAATCATAACAAAGGGAAAACCCAACCCTTTAGCACACCTAAGCTTTTTCACCTGGAAATTGTAATCAAGACACTGTTATCCAAATCTTCTAAACAGGAATAATCATCACAGAGATGTATTTGGCTGCAACAAGAGCTGGTGGTTTATCCCCCATGTTTGGTGTTTTGCTTTTGGATTTATTGGTTTGTTTTTGGTTTTTTTTTTGAAAGTATTTTCTGACAAAATATGCAAGTATTTTGCCAGCTTTTCCTCTGTGTCCCTGTTAATCATCAGACTTTCATAGAATAGAGACTTTCTTCTGTTTTTGAGAAAAGGGGATCCTCAACTAACATGAGATGCTGTTCTGTTCGCGGATGTGTGAGGTTGCTTTCAGGGACATCTTGTCCATAGTCCTTAGTACATCACTAGTGTCAGTGGCCAGAGGCTTCTTGAACTGGTTGGCAATGGCCTCTCAGATCTATATGGCTCCTGACAGGCCTATTCTGCTGCTGCTTTGTACCTGCTTTAAAATTTCATGTTGTATGAACATTAGATTTCTCTGTGCAATTTTTTCGTCAATTACCTTTTCCCATTTCTTTTCCTTCAACAGGAAACTAACCAGCTTTAGTCTCAGAGAGCTGGAGAATGGCAGTAGAGGAGGAAAGCTTTGATCTCCTCTTTCCTGGCTGCAGTGCTCAACCTTGCAGCTACTAAGCATAATTTCATAGAGGGATATAGACTGGAAAGGACATCCAAAGGTCATCTGGTCTGAAACCCCAACTCTAAGCAGGGGTAAGATCAAATTGCTCAGGGTCTTGTCTAGTCGAGTTTTGAATATCTCCAGGCATGGAGATCAGTGGTGGATGCGGTGTTCTACCTCTTCCTTACCTCCTCACTCTTGGCAGCAGTGTGCTTCAATGTTCAGGCAAAAAAGAGAAGACATAGCAAATGTTCAGCTTTGTGTAGCACACCGCTTTTGCCAACTCTTTTTAGAATAACAAGGTCATAATTTTGAACCATCCAAAGGTCACATGGGACACATCACTTCTCTGTACATGTTCATGCGAAAGGAAAATTAGCTAATAATTTCAGGTTTTATCTGTCAGGATTACTTCACAGTACATATTTTTCCACATTTCTATTGTGCCATTAATCTTTATCCTGTGCCTTCCGCAGAGACTCCTTTTTTCCCTCCCACACAGGCTGCCAGCCTCCTGCTCTCCAAGGGGTCACAGGTTGCAGAGGGATCCACAGAAACAGGAAACCACGCTTCCTCAGTCAGTTTTGAAACACCAAAACCTGTTTCCTTTCTACAGAAATAAAGCCTGTCAGGGCATCCTCTGGGTAGGCTCACTATCTGAGCAGCAGCCCAGAAGGAGGGAGAAACTACAGGATTTCTTGTTTAGGAAATAAATGTGAGATAACATATAGCATTTACAAACCATCAGAATGAAAGAGATAATTTTCTTGCTGCTCCTATTGCACTTACAGAGGGGCAGCATTGGATTTAACATTCCAGGAAAACTCGGGACCACAGGACAAGGTGATGAAACCCAGACGAGTCACTCAGACTCGACTCCATCTTTGACCACAGTTAGGGGGTCACCCCATTCTGAAATCCAAGCTGCCAAAGCAAATGCCTCACAGGGACCTCCTTTTGCATCTTCAGACGAGACACTGGGAACAAAAGCAGTGAAGAAAACTTCCAGTCCCACAATATCTACTCCTGCAAGTCAGGCAAATGGACACAGGGGTGATGACTCTGGCAGAGACAAGATGGGAAGCTCATCTCACAGCAAAGGGACAGCCCTACAAAGCACTGCTAAAGAGATCCCTTTGCTTCAAGGGGTCACTACAAGCCTGGATACAGCTACAGGGAACAGATCTGTCAAGCAGTCCTCTCGCAGCACTGGTATCACCAGGAGCCAGCAGGATGCCAACTCCAAAGCATCCGGCTTTGAAACTACCAGGGGAAAGTAAGTTACGTATTTTTTCTCATCTCCTATGTACTTCTTATTTTCCTGTTCGCAGTGTCATAATTGGCAAAAGTCCTAGCAATTTCAGTAAAATTATTTTTTTACCTTAAAAAGGACCATCTTAAACAAGCAAGAGACCAAAATGGCAGCATTTACTCAGGCAAAACCATTGTAACATTTCTAACAGAGTAAATGCTGCAATGTTTTATTCCTCAGGGTAGTTATCTCAAAATCAACTGGAGAGTCATTATCATATATGGGTAGGAAAGGACTACAATAGATGGCCCTCTGTTTTATGGACAGTAAACTATTGTTGATTTTTTTTCTTCTTTCTTTTCTTGTGGGAAAAAGAAATTGCAGATGCACTATTTCATTTGGAATCTATTAAAAATATTGTGTTCGTAAACTTCTCCACTAAGCAGAAAATACAAGCAATTAAATGTACAAAATGCATCAATGTCTGACAATTTGAAACATCCTATTCTATGATAAAAACTTAGGAAAAATGGTGTTGTAGGTGAATGTGCATTCAGAACTGTATAACTTAACACACAATAGCTGTGCATAATAGAGTATATCAAACTGTACTGTCTAGTTTTATAGCTCTGGAACACTCAATTATTTTCTTTTTTCCCCAATGTCTTCAGTTCTCAATGGGAATATTAACACTGACTTTGCAGATACTGCAAGTTTCCCTTAATTGCTGATACATAATCAGATCCTGGCAGAAAAGGAGAGACACAAAGTATTGGTTGTTTTCCGTAGTATTTACGTAGAGTGGGCTTTCAGAGTATAGATTTCTTCTTTTAATAGTACTTTCCCAAATGTTAGCATCCAACTCCACGCGGAAGAGAATAAACCATCGCTACTACAATCATCTGGCTGTGTGTAGCTGGGAGCTAATGTTCCTCTAACTGAAAGAAAAGATTCCCATCGACCTGAGCGTGTTCTGGATGATGCATAAGTGAAATAATGCACAAAGACCCAAAGGAAAGGAGTCCTTTGCCTCTGCTTGGAAGAGAGAGCCCAGCAAAGGAGCTGTGTTTCCCAGAGAGCTGTCCTCACATACTCCTTAAGTTCTGAAAGTCATCTGTTACACCACCTTACAAAGTGTTTGGCAGAGTGTCTGAGTTCACCAGAGTTAAATGGGTTCTCTTTTTACATGAGTGCTGATAGCTACCTCTCCATTAAAATAAATCCTAATACATGCTAACCTTGGTCTTTAGCTTTCACAGCTTTCTTCAAGAACACTATTCCAATTAAATTAATCTTCAGAAAAACTCTGTGAATCAGCAGGTGTTTTTTCTACCTTTTACGTGAGATATAAATATAAGTAGCAAAAAATTAGTCTCTGGTGCAAAATGGTCATGTATTTTATTTATCATAATGACCTGTGGTTGCAGCTGCAGAGAGGCAAAATAAGCAAATCTTGTATTTGCCAGGACCTAATTTCGTGAGTGGTCGAGGAGCAACGTGCTGAGCAACATGCATATTTGAGTCCACTGAGCCAGTTAGCAGTCGAGTCAGGACTGCATATCAAATTTACAAGAATGTGTAGCAGCATGAAAACCTCGGCACAAAACAGAATGCTGAATCCCCGCTCTCTTGCTCAAACGGCTGAGCTGCACACCCTCTCCCTGTCTAGCAAATATCTACAATTCTAGGTGTGGCTCAGTCCTTTTCACGGTAATATTCTTGTGTTTTGGACTTTCCTTTCACTTTTGCCGTGACCTGGACCATGACTTAAGTCACTTCACTGTTCCATCTTCCTTTCCTTATGAATTAGACCTGGATGAATAATAAACTTGCTTATGACTTTTTTTTTTTCCAGCAAAGGCATGAGAAAATGCCAAGTCTTGTGTGCTCACTGTTACCAATCTCTGCTGTGAAACACCTGAACAGCTACTGCTGGGAAAGTATGCATAAGAACGAAAAATTTTTGATTTATTAAGTGCAGGTGCCACCGACTACACCCTAAATAATTTCTAGTATATATTTTCCCTTTTTTTTTTCAATATTTGTCACAAATAAAGTGAAAGAGATACTGTAAGACTTCCAACAAAGACATATAGCTTATTTCAAGGTTTTACTCATTTGAAGCCTGAGCACAGCATGACTCAATAGCAGATTCCACAGTTGTAAAGCGTGAGGAAATTTGGAAGAACAATTTGCTTTTTGAATTTACTTTGAAATAAAGCACCTCTTTGGTTATAGACTCTATTCTGTCCCGAATTTTTGAGTGACCTTGTAAGAACTGCATGGCTCTGTAATCCTTTATGGCAACCCATTGTGCTAACATATGTGCAGAGGTGTCGTTACTAGGAGGCTCCATATAGAAGGAACAACAGAGAGGGATCCTTGAGAGACAAGAGGAAGGAAAACAAACAAGAATGAGCATTTATTTTTAAACATATTTGTAGTTTTTTAAAATACTGATACATACACTTTGTTAGAGTCTGCAAAGCTGTTGGATTACCCACAAGGTACAATATGTACCCATTGTACAAACTTAATTACCCAAATAACCCTTTCTGAAGGAGGCTCTGTGCCTTAATGGCTTAATTACAAATTCCCTTGCTATCTCTACCCTAGGTTATGTGAGGAAAATATTATGCACCCATATCTAGTCACATGCACACTAGAACTAGGTTAGGCTTTGAGCCTCTATCACTTCCTGATGTGGTATTATGAGGGCTAAATATTGGGCATATCCTTTTCCTAAAAGCACTAAACCCTTCCTTATTCTTCACTGGCACAAAAATGCAGTTAAATTCTGTTCCTTCACATTGGAACAATTTTATCATTAACCTTAGAATAGGTACAGGAGAACACAATTTGTCACTTTCTGCTTTCAGACCATTTCAGAAGAATGTTTTTTGTGGTGAGGTATCCCCCCTTCTGGCAGGGTCTGCATGCAGGCTTTCAGAAGGATAAGAAAACTTCACAGGAGCACATCTGGAATGGCCTGAGCTGAAGGAGATTTCCTTTCTTCACTCCTAGTAATGAATTTGACTTTAGCTGTCAAATGTAAAACTTAATGTCCCTACAAATAAGCACTTTTTTCTATTTTTTTTATTTCTACCTGTCTTCAAAGTTTTATGTGATCCCTACCAATGAATAAAGAAATACTGGGAAACTAGAGAGAGAGAATTTTTCCAAAATTCAGTGACACTAAATCTGAGTATCAATTTGGTATCAAAGAAGAAAATTTCTGATACATTCTTTTCAATCAAGTTAATTTGAGATACATGTTTTTCAGCCTGTGGAGAGAGGCAGTTGCAGCATTTCACTTTGTAAAGCAGTGAGCAACAGTGGTGCAATGGAGTAAGTCTCAGGTGGAGTCCTGAGACCAGCACACCCGTCTTTTCGTTCTGAACCTTATTTCATTAATTACTATCCAAGGCAGCTCCTGAATATGTGAGACCTTCATTCAGGCTGTAAATTAAGCACAGTATCCCCACATTGCTGGGTGGCTCTACACTACTCTTTTCTCTTATTATGTGTATATTGCACCTTTTCCAGTTGTCATGAAGCCATTGAGGGTCTTTATAGACTTCGTCTACCATTACCTTGGGTAGTGGTGAGGTGACAGTACTTTATTACTAAGCACTGAAGGGTTTAATAGAGTCAGCACCAGGGACAGATTTGCTTAGCTGTCACATGTGATAGGAGTGCTGAAATATTTCATTCTCATGAACAGACATCTGCATTTCTCCCTGGAAATTGTTTTTGCCTGTGTCAGCTTGGTAGAAATCTAGTGTACTGACAAATTAAAATGAATGGTTAAGATCAGCAGATGGTTCAGATACATGAGACACATAGAAACTTGATTTAACTGCCTAGTTAATGCAAGGTTCACAGTCTCTTTTCATCATGTCACTTTTTAATGGAACAGAGAGAACAATTTGTGAATCAATTTCCAAAGAATTTACATCACTGTGCATTTACAAAAAAACCAGTCACGCGCGGCTGAGGTTTCTGCCTCACTAGGTATATTCACTATGACCTGGAAGGAGGAAGATCTTACAGTGGCCTGAGGTTGCCTTGGTGGCTGTGTCAGGGTGTGTTTGACAATCTTTGTCCCTGGGATGTTGTATTCCAACCATGCAGAAGATCTTTACCATAAGCCACTCTTGTCCAGCAGCACCATGAATGTATTTCTGATGCTGGGCTGTAAGCCCACAATCCAGTTTTCCTACACATGCTAAGCTCAGTGTTACTCCCATAGCAGTCCCGAAGACCATGGCAAATGGCGACAATGGCTGGTAGAGTCACGACAGACTGTTTTCAGCAGCACAGGAAACATAGCACTTTGTGGGGTTTTTTTTGTGAAAAAAAATCACTCCTTCACCAAGGTTGTTCTTGAGACACTCACAAAGTACTCAGGCTCCTCAGAGTCTCGTTGTTTAGTTTTTCTGTGGTCAGATAAGGTGCCACTATACAGATGATTTCTGATTTTTTTTCGGGGTGGTAAGGAATGTCTCTGTCTCATTACGCTAACTATTGCATTAATGCTCATGCTTATCTTGCTCTTGTTCTTTGTTTCATCTTCCATGAGAACACCAAGGATTAGGAACAGACTCTTTTCTATCCCTACAGTGTCCCTTCAGCCCTCAGAGTATATTAGGATTACTGTACCAAACTGGACACAGTGTTAGGATTTACCTCCTAGCCACTGCAAATACTCAACTCTTTGTGGCATTTCATTTAAGGTTCACCAGAAACATCTGCTCAGCTACGCACAGAAAATAGGCATTCTTACAAATCTGAATATAATTAACATTTTAGAGAACTGACACTAATACTAGAATAGACTTGGCAAGGAAGAGGACAGCAGCAAGGTGTCCCCATGTGTTTTCCAAAGGCATTATCTGTGTTGCCAGTTAGAGAGGGCAAGTGCTTCAAATGTCGATTTTTCTGCCAAGTCTGATACACAGCATCTATTCTGTATCACATTCCTGGTAAGCAACACCATTGGTCATGAGGAAAAGCCTGTGGAAAAAAATCACCTTGAATTTCATGAGCTTTGGCTCAGATCCTTTCTGATCAAGAGCCCCCTAAGATCCATCAGTGACAGTGTAAAGATGTGTATCTGTATGATTAAGTGGCAAATCAGATACAAAGAAACTGGCAAGGCATTTAATCATTCAATGACGGGAAATAAGAAAAGAGAAGCTGTCCAAAACAACACTATAAGCAAGGACAAATTGACCCCTGAAACTGCAATGAATCTTATTTTTTATATTTTCCTTTTGTCACTTACAAAGTCTTTTTTGTGTCAGTATCTCTCAAAATAGAGAAGCCATCACTGACAAACTGCAATCTCCTTTTCTGTAGATCACAAAAGCCCTAAAAAAGCAGTGGAAATACCAATACCACTGAAAGTTACCTGAAAAGCACTAACAGTAAACTAGACCAGAACTACCTTAACGAATTTTGTACTCTGGGACAATTAGAAGATGGAAAATAAATTTATATTCCAGAAGTAAAAAGGCAGAATTCAGACCTTTTAAAAGAGCAGTTTGTCTGCATTTTCAGATGTCTTTTATAGGATAATTCTGAAAGATTTGAGATTAGTGGATATCTTCTCCAAAGTCTAAATTCTATCTGGAAAATTTGATTGTGTTGAAGGGCTCTGAACACAGAGTGGAAGATCGTGTATCAAAGAGATGATCTGATTTGCAACATGAGAACATTTTAAATGCTAAAACAGATTGGTGAAGTGTTAGATGAGTGGAAATGGTGAATTAATTTTTGCAGCACAAGGGAGGACGAACAGTAAATAAAAATTTGGATGAAAAAAAGAGGCTGTTTGCAGTCCAAGGCTTCAGCACTGTAGTACAGAAAAAGGAAATGAATGACGAGAGCAGAATTTGTGTTTTGTAATAGACAGGACAAAATGTCAGGACACTGAGTCCTGAAAAAAAAACATTAAACAAGTCTTTGACACCTAATTCTCCAGTCAGTGTCAACAAGTCAGCTGTTTCTCAGAGATAAAAACATATCCTATAACATATTTTACTATCACGTACTATTTTATATACACGTCACATGCACTTTTTGGTTTCTTCCATTCTAACCGGCATGTAAAACACATTTTCCAATTTGGTTTGTTTATGGTCAGTCCCTAGTGAGTACTGAATTTTTATTGCAGCTGGGATTCATACATTTCAGAGCAAAGGAAGCTGGGCACTGAACCTAAAGAATTAACTGGTTTTGGTTCAAGTTTGTAATTTCTCTTTGAAACAGAGCTTATATTTTTGAAAGATGACTGATATTCACTTAAAGATATAGAATTTACCATATCACAGTGAGAAGTCTCTGTAGTCACCTAGTGGAATTCAAGGGAAGTTGCTAAAACCAGTCTCCCATGCAATAGCAGAAAAAAACCTGGTGAGGGTGCTTGCTATCCTTGTAATCTGAGTGTTTATGCTGTGTCAATTAACATTATCTCTCCTCATCCAAACTTGGCAGGTTGTTTAAAGCAAATTGAAAAGCCAGCGTCTCCTGGCTCTAGATGCTTGTAGCATCTTTCTACAACCCGTTTTGCTCAAATGTAAAGGATAATATAAAATCAAAACTGCTGCAGAATCAAGATGAATATTTCATTAACTATTCTGTGGAATACAAGTAAGTTGCATACAACATGAGGCACAATCACCAAGCTGGGCATGGACTTTGACAACAGCTCCAGCTCCAGGTCCTTTTGTATTCCTTCAGCAGCACAGTAATCTCGTTTTCCTGATTCGGTGATGTTCAGCTGGGCTGATTCAATAGCATTTCTATTAAAAGCCGAGTAATCTAATTTACTCACAGACAAAAATAAGTCATTTTCAGATGTGATATAAAGGGGGCACAACTGATTCCATGCCCTTTATTGTCCGACTAGCACTGGTGTTCCTGTGGGGTGGCTTTAGGACCACTTACAAGGACCTGTGCTCAGAAGCAAGCGGGAGAAATAACGAGCAGGCGTTGCCGCCTGTTTGTGTGAGGTTTGCCTTTTTCCCGGCCATGCACCCAAGGAACACCGCACAGTGGAAATGTGCTGCGGAAGGGGGACTGCAGGGACCCTAAAAAATCGTGATTTTTGGTATTGGTTCGCTGTTCAGCAGCATCGGGCGCCCCAGCGCCGGCACCTCCGCGGGCTGCGGCCGCCACCTGCCAGCCGTGCCCGGCACTGCCGCACCCCGCGCCGCCCGTGAGGCTCGGAAAAGCCGACCCTGAGCCCGGCTGATCGCGAGTTAGGAGAGGGTTTAACGCTGCAAAGACGGTTTTAAGGGCTCTTGAGTGTCCCCCGAACCAGGAGGCAGGATCCCAAAAGCTAAAGACAGGCTTAAAGGCAGCATCGGGGTGCCATTGACGGGTCCCTGCCGGTTGAAGGCGCTTTGTTCCAGCCGCCTGGGCAGGCTCCGGGGCCAGCTGTCTGCTCAGGACTTGGAATTGGGAATGGGCTCGGGCTGCCGAGGCTGCCAAGCAGAAGTGCTCACAGGTTCCAGCAGAAGCAGATGCTGCTCTTCCTACCGTGCCCTCCTGCTCGGCGTAGGTGCTTCCTCACCCTGAGGATGAGATGTCACATTCGGGTACAGCCAAACCACACGGAGTGCAGAGCTGGGCTAGCAGTATTTTGATTTAAGCTGGAAATACCGCAGCAAATACCACATCAAGGAGGCTGCTTCAAAGGCCTGAGGACTCTCCCACGCATTGCTACCAGTGCATGTTCCCAGCCAAGACATGCAAGAGGAGGATGAAATCTGTCGCTTTGGCTTTATGCCAGCTGGGGACTTGCACCGTTCTTTCCAGGCTGGATTTCTGTTGTATGTTGTGAGGATTTTGTTTTGTTTTTAAATACAGCTTTCCTGATTGAAATCAGGCTCAATGCAAAAGAGACGCTAGGCTCCTCCAGCTCTCAACAAAATCTGCGTGTTAGAAGCCTGTGTTGACGATCTGGAATAAATTATTCCAGGGAGGGTAAAGAGGATTTTCAGGTTTAAAGTCCTGTTATGCAAATCAGTTGTCTTCCGTTCTGCCTTTGCATTAACACAGCCTGTCATAGTTCTTCTGCCACGCTTCATCTTCTGTTTCCAAATCTACATTTTTTCAGACAATTTGATTTCAAAATTGTATTTACATTTTTAGCGTCTCTTAATGAGCTTATTTCATTGGTAGCATAAACCTAATTATGAGTCACACCAGGGGCTCTTTTGCTGTGAATATTTCCTCCAATTTAGCCTGATCAAAGATTGCTGGGCCATGTGAGAACCACAGCCTCAGACATTGTACTCACGTACATTAAGAATGAGTTAAATATTTTAGATTGAAACAATCTGCTCAAGTTAAATTTTTGGTAGAGATCAGAGGCTGAGTTCAGACTGTCTTTAAAATTCAAAAATAGCCCTTAATGTTTGGGGTGTACTGTAACTTTTTTCCCTTTGGAAGGCATCTCCAAATGGACAAGTTCCAATAGCTGTTCCTCAAAGGTAGACACCCTCAATAATAATAATAATAATAATAATAGGATTTACAGTATGAATTTTTAAAAGGTTTTAGGTGAGGGCTAGAGTTTGGTGGTTTTTTAAACTGAGATCTATATTCCAGTGCTTTTGTGTCTTTTGCAATTTTTTTTATGCTTGTTTTCATTCTCTTATCTTTTTGTTGACATTTGCTCAGGCATAAAATGGCTCTGTTACTAAAACCTATACCCCAAATATGTGCACTGCAGAACAGGCTGTCGATGACAATATTGCTGTACATCATCTGCTTAATCCCTTTCTCTGGTGAGCTGTCGGATCTTCATACAAGGGTAAAGTGCCAGCTAAAGAGCCACAGGCTCAAGTCCTAACCTCACCCCTGTCTCACTGTAGCCCAGATTTTAAAATCGGACCCCTATATTTGGCTTTTTTATTTGCAAGGGTGGGATGCTTAGCTCCCAGCTGCCCAAGGCGTTACCTCCTCACTTCCCAGACAGCTAACGTGCTAACCAGGAAAGGAGATGTGGAACTGCATGACAGCTAGAGATGGCATTATTGCTTCAGAGGTTTTCAGAGCAGAGTTTATATGCCATCAGTTAATTGCTGAGAATTATTTGGGAATTTAGATGTTTATATTCTCTATACTTAGTTTAAATCATAAGCAAATCTCCATGATTAGTCAGAGCTCCTCCTGAATAGATCAGTGTCAGTCTGGCCCAGAATCACTTCCTGCATCTGTTAAGAAATATTTAGTATCTCATTCATACGCTGAGAGATTTTTTTCTTTTTTTTTAATCTCTGTGCTGCACTTCAGAGAAAAAAAATGCATTTTTTAATCTTGGGTATGAATTTGCAGAACCCTCACCACAGCTATGAAAGGGAAGAGATTTCATGCCTGTACTGAGAAAGGAGCTCAGTGATAGTGCCCTGGGCAGGATAACGAGCCTTGATTGTCCTAAGCAACCTCACCTGTAGCGTCCACCCACACCTCTGGGCTGGGACTCCACTTAAACCCAGGCTCGAGATTGTGTTACTTTCCTTATGAGGGTGCTTGTCTCTAGGAGTCCTCTTGGACCTGGCTCCTTATGTGGTCCCTGCTGGGCTGCTCATTGACCTGTTCCTGCCCTCCCACTGCTGCCTGAAGGTTCTTGATGCTGTGGTAGCTCAGCTGCTGGTGAGGTCAGTGCCTGGCTTGTGTGGCTGGCCCTCCCCTCTTGACAGGGAGAAATCCCACTCATGCTGCTCCCTGATGCTCAGTGAGGAAGCCCCCTGGAAGAGCTGTTTTCCTGGCAGTGCTTCCATGGGTGCCAAGTGTCTGGCTGTGTCTGGCTCCCACTGAACTCTTGGCAAGAGAAGATGCCTGTCCTCCCTTGCTGCTGCAAGGGATTCAGCTACAAGCTCTCTCTCCCTGGTTTACTGCTGCTGGTGCTAAACACCATTATTACTTAGTTACTGCTGCCAGTCTCTGTGATGCACGAGACTGTGAAGGGCCTTCATGCCCCACCCAGAGGGGTGGGTAAGAAACTTCGTTATTCCTCTTTAAAACTTGGAAGACTTAAATTTCCTCTGTTTTTGCCAATTTTACGTGTCTCAGACTTGCACATAGCTGCTCCTGACTTCCCCAGAGGAAGTGAGCAGAGTACCTAATCTTTATGCTCAGGCTTGATAGCTGCATTTAATTTTTAGCAAATATTTATTCATGGAGTTTCTAATTAATACACACAGATAAAAGGCAGTAACTAAAGGAGTGAGAACATAAATGAAGCATCAAAAAAAGCACAGCCTTTTTATACCTAATTAAGAAGAAATATTATCTTAATGAAAACTCTCAAGGAAGTGGAGAGTGAGTGAGCAAAATCAGATCAAAGGCACTCAATAAAAGCCCATTTTGTATGAAGCACATTATTCCTCAAATAAACAGTGTGTGTTGTGAAAGGGAGTGCAGCAATATTGGCAGTAGAGGTATTGTGAGGTTCAATCTGTTAGTTTTAGCATCTTTCTAGCTTGTCCTGCTTTTTTCTTAGGAATCGTTTTCAAAGTACAACATGACTGAGCTTAATGTGCATACACTGGTAGGATCTCAGTAGACAAAAGCAATAACTTAAGGACAGATGCTGATACTATTTTGTGTTTTGTGCTGTTGTTCGTGTTTGAAGCAGTGTAAATCTGTATTAATGCTACTTAAGTAAATGGAACTAATCTGGTCTTAATTGTATTTTGATTTCCACTGTAAGGAGCCCATAGCAAGATACTGGTTTCTGGGGTAAATAACCCTTACTGAATCATGGAACATGAACAGAACTACTACAACTGGAAGGAAATATTAGCAGCAAAAGTCAACACAGAAAGATAAACTCTGAGTTCTCATATGCAAATATTTTTTGGAGGTACTTGCAGCTCCACCAGTCCTGCAACTGAAACAATGTCTAGTCACTAACTTGCCAAATCAAAAATTAAATATGTTTCAGCACTGACAAGGCAATAACAAATGATCCTGAGAAAGGCTGTACTAAGTTAAGGATGAAAGAAAAAAGTCAGTACTAGGTCAAATAGACATTTGTTCCACCAACAGAAAAGCAATAATACTTTCTTCAGGATGCCTTCCAGTCTGCAGCGGGGAGACTTCCTGCGACAGAGGTTATAGTTACAATGATTTTTTTTGAAAACCAAACTGATAATACCCTAATAGAATATTTTATCATGAAGTAGGTTTACCGCTTTTAAAATATGTTTTGGCTTCCGAATTTGGTACAGCCTACGGCTTTGGAACTGCTGCCCTGACCCTTTGTTTTTGTCTTCTTTGGTTTCAAACCTGTTTTGTTTTGATGCCCATTTATCATAACAAGACTAACTGAATAATGAATGTCATTACTTCCTATCCCTCCTGCTTTTCTTCTATTTGTATCTTGGGGGTTTTTTACCTTTCTTTAGGATGTAGGACCAAATCTGAATTCTCTGCTCAAACTCGCTATAAACTCATATACAGCAACAAAGAGTTTATGTACTGAAACAGTGGTGATTCCTGTTTGTTCTTTAGTCCTTCCCTAATAATGTCAAGTATTTGATTACCTGGCTTAGTTAATGCAAAACAGTAAATTGGCCTATTCAGGGAGCCATTAACAATGACTCCACGATTATTTTTTTTCCCTGATAAAATCTACTGTGTGTAGTGATACTATCTCTGTAAGCCTGTATTTGCAGCTGATTCTGCATTACAAGACCCTTTTCTGACACCCACTTAATTGGAAACTCAGTTGTTGCAGTGCCTGGTGTAGCTNTACTTAATTGGAAACTCAGCATCATGAGATTTCTGCAATTCTTCAAGTTCAGCTTTGTTTACTACACAAAATGATTTTGTATAATTCTGTACAACCCTGCCATCCCCCTATTTACTTACTTCCGCCCTAGATAATGAATACAGTGCCTATTACAGATTAATGCGGCATTGTGTTGATAAACTGCTTCTTGAGAAAGCAAACTAGTCTTTCATATTTCTGATTTAATGCCTTATTTATCTATAACAGGATCTATTTTCTTAGTATGTGATAGATTGCTTTCCCCCCAATGTCTTTCGGTGAGCGACCTTGCCAAAAGCCTCTGAAAATCACACCTTTATGTACCCGCTTCTGACTGAAGGAATACCAATAGATCTCTGTGGTGTAATTTCCCTGTACAAATCTGTCCCGAGCCATTATTCAGATTATAATTTTGACTTAATTCTATTCTCTACTGTAGCTTCTACTGTAGTCAAGTTCCAAACTCTGATTTACCAGTTTGCATTTGCTTGCAACCTCTTTGGAAGCCTTTAAAAAAACCCCAGCAAACCTGCTCTTGCACTCACCAGCTCAGGCCCCCTGTGCTGCAGTGATCTAGAGTTTGATCATTTTGTATGTCCCTGCCTTCTCTGGATCGGCATCCAGAGGCACAGGGAAGTGTGGAGCCATGGCATGTGTTTGCTGTGTGTGGCGTTGACCTCACAGTTCACTGGAAAACAAAGTTGACCTGTACTCACAGCATGGCTGGGGAAAGCGAGAAGCACTAGAAATGGCTGTCCATAAAGTTAAAGCTGTAGGTGATTAAAAACCTTGCTAAACAATCCTTTGAATTCTGGATAAACAGTTTCTGTAGTCTGAAATGTAGGTGCATTTTAAGACTTGTCATTACTGAAGTCTAGAAGAGCTTCTTTGTACTTGGAGCTCCACAGGTGCTTACAAATTGAAATTTAGATTTGCAATATGAATGTGTGTAGAGACAGAGAAATGATTATCTGCTTTCTTTGCTGAAGCACAAAGAATAAGTAATTGCCCAAGACAACATTGGCGGTTGGAGAGAAACAAAATTCTTGTAACTTACTCCTATCTGTAAATTATGGGCTCAACTTTCACAAGTAAGTATCACATAGCATCACACAGTGGAAAATGTTATTTGTACTTTTAATCATATTTACCTTCTCTATCTTACAGAAACTGGTGTGCGTATGTCCATACCAGGCTTGTACCTACAGTTGTGGTGGACAACCTGGAAACCTTCTCATCAGGCAGAGCAAAGCCTTGCACTTGGCAAATTGGATCCTGTGCTCAGAGGTACGGAGAACTGCGAAGAAAGAGAACTTGCAAATACTTTAATTACCACCAAATGCACAATTAATGCGAATATAACTTTAAAAGGGAAACAGGAGAGAGCAGCTTAGCATGTCTCTGGGTCTCATCTTCACATGACCCTATAGCATGCGTAAAAGCTCATGGCCTGTTCCTATAGCGAGTATAAGTCCTTGAGACCAGGCATGCCTTCACTCTGGCACCCTCCAATCAGCTCAAAGTCTTTGAGTGAAAGAGAGATGCACAAGTACAAAGCTTTAAAGCACATGCATGGAAGGAAATCCTTTCTGTGCAGTTTTCCAAGCTTGTGCTCTGTCGGAGCAAAAGGTTTCCCCTGAGAGGCATAAATATTTTTGTTATTATCTCTCTGCTGAGTGCTTATTTCTGGCACAGCTTTGGTCAGGCAGTGAACCTAGACAAGTAATTGGCCTGGGTGGAGCTTGTAAGTAATACCTCTGTTGAACATACTCAGATTGTCCTTTGTGGTTTGGGTGCCTCATTGTATTCTCCAAATGTTAGATTTCAGTCGTAAGTGGAATTGGGTTTTAATGCACGGATTTGGAAAACGGCAAGCTGAAACATCACCAACAAAATGGAGATTGTAATGTATTTTTCCCTTGACAAATTTCAAAAGCCTCTTAGAAGTCAGTTTGACTGTTCTGAGAATTGTCCTCTAGGTGGTATGGCAGAACACGCTTAAAGCTTTGAGTTGAAACTGAGAAGACAGCTTCCTTAGCATTTGGTGACTCTGAAATGCAGGTGACTGCATTGCAAAACTGTGGAGAGGACTCTGTGGTTGAAATGTTGCCAGTTTTGTTATTTCCTTTTGGTTTTTTCCTAATTCAATCACTTTAGGTCCTTGTGCTGCTCCTATAAATAAGGCTCTACAATATAAATTCCAGGGACTCATTTATATGGATTTTTTTAATGTGGATTATTTTTGAAATAGCTATTCCTGATTAACTCCTTTCATGGAAACTTCATTTTTTGTGAGTGGTTTTAGGGATGGATTATGCTAATGCAGAATAAGGTGTTTTTACCATAAGACCATCCATACAGCAAAATAATTGAGAATGCTCTTGAATTAAGATCACCTTAATCTTTATTGAGTTCTTGCTGCTGAAAGAGCCGTTTCTTAGAGCCAAAGCTGGTTGGGGATACATGCAAAGCTCCTGCCAGCTGCTATGAGAATTTTATTGTATATAATACTACATCCCTTGCGAAGGGGTGACAAGATTAATTGGAGTGTAAAATACGGTGGCATTTTTTAAAGCACTGGGAGGATATTTTTTGGTCTGACAACCTTTCAGTTTGTCTCTTCTTCTGGAATGATTTATACAGGGATTTTGTGTACCAAAAAAATCAGTTACTGTTTTATCATCATATTTTCGGAGATTTTTAGGTGTTCTTCATGTTGGTGTTAACAACTAGCAGTACTGTGTGACACTATTTTTATTTGAACTTTGTATTTAATATCTTAAAAGAGCAAGGAGACTTGCTGTAGTTTATTCTGTATGCCCTACTGCAGCATGTTCGTTCTGTGAAGTTAAGAAACCTAGAAGTGATGGGGTAGCCAGGACATGCAGAATGTGTTGGAACACAGAAATAAAATTGCTGCTGCCTCTGCAGTTGCATACTGAAACAGTAATAACCGAGGCCTCACAATTACACAGCCATGCCCTCCTTTCCCTGAAGTCCAGAGTGGAATTTTTCACACTTTATTGGATTAATGTTTGTATAATCTTGTTTAAAATAATCAGAAGAGAAGGTTTCCAGTGTGTACTAAATGTGTGCTGATGTGGCATAAATTTATTGTGAATGCCTTTTTCCATCAATTACAAAGAAAAGGAGTATATGACAACTGTATTTTTGGCTCCCTTTGTTCAGTTTAGTAGATATTAATTGTGATGTCTTCGATAAAAGATGGAAGTATTTGAATCCTGAATGAGATATTCCAGGAAGAAATCTAAATATACATCAGATTTTGTTAAAATTTATGTAGATGATCTGAAGTTTGCAATATTAAGGCTCTGATTGCTAATGAAACACCAAACCCTGGCTAGAATTCACTTTGAATTGCAAGCAGTAATGAAAGGATAGATATGTCAAGTGAGATAATGTACTGTAGTTATGCAGGTACCTTGCAGCTCCTCTTTACTTACCTAAAATGGGTTTAAATTGTTCTCATTTCACAGGTCCCAGACAACAACACACCAGGCCTACAGAATCAAACATAAAATAGTGACATCGCTGGAGTGGAAGTGCTGTCCTGGGTACAGTGGGCAAAACTGCCAACCCAAAGGTGAGTAGAGTTGTAAGGATTTGAAACTATTCATCAAAAGAAAACAATGCAGTGTGATTTGTGAGCAAATGGCTCTGTTGAAAACCAATACAGTCCTTTCTGTTAATTTAAAACTGGGAAAAATGCACAGTGAACTGAAATGCTTTGGGATGTTGGCTCTCCCCTGCACGTGAATTTCCAGAGCAGCTTAGCAGAATGTCCTTTTCCCTCTTCCACTCTATATAAAGCTCATAAAATCTCCAGCCTTATTTCATTTTGCTAAAATATGGAGTTTGCATTCAGTGCTTCTCTACTTTTGACCTTTTAGTTATTGAGTATTGCAGTGCTATTAAATCCAAGTCCTCTGTTGAATACTCGCTCTAATATTCCTCTACAGCACTGTTATTCTTTTGCCTTTCAGTTTCAGGCTCTAAGAATAAATTTTGTTTGTGATAAAATAATGTATCAACTTTTTTTTTACTTCTCTGAATTTTGTAGGTGTTCTGTTGTTCATTTCAACAGTGACTGAATTTTTCTAAGTATTACACACGACTCCTGGGTAATTCTGCTCTTTTTGACAGAATAGCCTTTTACCTTTGTCCTGGTGATCAAATATGTGGCATCATACTGTAGTTTTACATCTGTATAATAGCTATTTCTTTGCTGCTGGCCTTAAGTAAGCACTCCTTGAAAAATTAGATATGGCATCAGCATACATGTTTTAAATGAATGAATATTGCAAGAAGGGCTATTAGATGTGATAGGGAATTCAATCAGCAGTGGCAAAGTAAAGGGCTGTGATTAAAAATTAATGTAGAGGAATGAAGAGAAATCACTGTGGTTCACATCCATGAGGGAAATTTCAGTGCCAAAGAGCCAGAACCTTGGCAGGCTCAAAATTCTCCTCTGCATAGCAGAGTGTAGAGCCAGTTATTAACACAGGACATGGTCAGTCAGCAGGGCTGTCCAGCGAGCATGGATCAAGTGTTTTAAATGTTTCTTTTCAGAAAAAAAGCAAACATTAATAAAACTAGATTTAAAAAAAAAAATGTAAAGGGTAGCATTGAAGGGGGAGGTCACAGTCAACAAAATTGAAATGGCATCAAAATAACAGGGAAATGTTGACCAGGAAGAAGAGCTGTATAACTCAATTTGTAGTGGCATCTGTGTAAAAAGTAAGAATAAAGGAAAGTGCTGTGAAGTGTTAGAGGAGTGGGTGTTACATCCCCTGGGTTCTATTTTCAAACCTCTTCTGGCTTGCTGAATAACTTGGGGAAGCCACTTATAATCTGCATAACCAAGTTTACCCATTTAGAAAATTGAGATGACACTTGTCTCACAGGGGCACAGAGATATTTAATTAATTAATGCTTGTAGAACTGCTTAAAGAGATTGGGATGAAAGGTGTTATGTCAGAGAAGCTTTTCTTCCCTGCTTCTGGAATCCTGCCTCCCATGAGGAGCAGACCACCAGCACAAGCCCTGCCTGTATTATTCAATTCCCATGAAGGGACGTTGGCTAATGAACTTGAACAGTTGGGAGCCCAATAGCCTCGTCTTCCTGTGCTCTACAAAAGCAGGGGAGAGATGCTGGAAGTGCTGAGTGGGGCTCTCCCGAGTCACTGAGCCTCCCACTTGGCCTCTCTGCTGTTCAACAACAGATCTGTTACTGCAGGGTTTCTATGCCAAGGGAACCGGGGTGCTCTGACAGTCCTTTAGATCCTGGAAAGGCGCTGTTAGCGTGATGTGGGTCGCTTGTAGGAAATGCTAATTTAAAATGCATGGTTTAACTTCTCTCTCAGACAGAGCGAAGTCATATGTAACTATTTCAGTCTGATAGTCTAGGCAGAAGGAAACACTGCCACCTGATTGTTATTACTACACATCTGAAAGTCTTATTTGGTAGCCCTGTTGTTACTGCTTGATTACAGATGCTTCCCAAGGTAGTGCAGTAGTGAGAGAGGTGGAAGTGATGTGTTCAGATGACTGTTTCTTAGCTTACTTCCCTTGTGGCAACACATGACAAAATTGGCTAAGACATGGATCCTATTCCAGCATGGACAATGCAATTTTATAAGGAAATCGTTAAGAATGAACAAACGTAGACATAATTTCTTATAAGTCTAATGAGACAGCTCAACATGGACAATTCTATAATCAAAGCACCATCATTTTGACCGGAGAATAACAAATGCATAACTGGTAGCAAAACCACTAAAGAAAAAGCACTTTTAAATTCTGTGTTGCAGACTTCCTGACATGTCACTTTTACTAAACACAACTTTATTTTAACTTTGTGTGTGTAGTAATGAAATTCCAGTTCCCTCATGCACATATGGCCCCTAAACACCAAATTATGCGGTTTAGAGCCAGCAGCCGTCTCTGCCGCAGCCCCTGCCAGCACAGAATTCCCTGGCGTGGCAGTGATGTCGTTTCTCCAGCAGATGGCCGTGCAATGTCCCATCCTCTGCGTGGGGTGAGCGGCACGCACAAAAGGTAGCAATTCGCCTTGAAACGCAGGGAACGGGAGGAAACTACCTAACCCCCCGCTCTGGGAAACCCCTTCAGCCACTCCTGCTTCATCAAAGATATATTGAGTGAAATAGACCCGATCTCCATTTTTTAAATATTCCCTGATATGATTTTGAGCACTGTGTTTAAAATTACATGGGGCAATAAATTATATAGCTAGGCCAATGCATTGGATGACAGACACCTAATGTTAAATTTCTGTGTGCATTACCTATTTTTTTCTGATACAACTGGAAGAACTCTTTACTGAGGATTTTGTATTGCTGCCTTTTTTTTTTTAACTTTCGTTTATGTTGCTTTGTTATTGAGGATGGCACCTTTAGGGTGGGTCTAGCCATCTAATTTAATTTTTTTTCTTTTTAGTTTAAACTGAGCATGGCATATCTAATTTTTAAAAGGTCTCACATGTGAGTCATTTAATGGCTGTTTCTACCCTAAAGAGTACGTGTATTAGATTTTCGGTCTGGTGCTCCCATCACACCTGCTGTCATCCTGCATCTACGATGGGAAATCTCAGCTGTGGGAATAAGGGGCACATAGATGTAATCACCATATGATGTCTTGGAGTGATTCCTTTGGAAAAGGCCTGAGCCATGCTGGAAGAATGATGTAGGAGAAGCTATATTACCAGTGACTCCCCTCAATTTGTTTCACAAATGAAAAGCCTGAATTTCTGATGCTACTTGCAAACCTTCCCTATACCTTTCCTATACTGTGATGAAATTTAATGAGTGTACAATATGTGACTGTCTGTGGGTGAGGTTTGTGTGTGTGCATCACTGGCTCCTGTCCTTGCTGCTGTCAGAGGCAGTGCAGTGCACTTTGGGCTTGCTCCATGGATGGTTTGCTCTGACAAAGATGCTATGTCCTGGGTCTTACAGCCATTATGTTACCTGAACAGTTTTAAAGCACTAGTAAAACAAGTACACAGAGATAAATAGATATCCCTAAAACTTTAAAAGTGGTTAAAACTGTGAGGGTTTGGGTATTGCAGATTGTGGAGCTGTGAGTGGGGCAATTGATTTACTAGGGAGGATGAAAGATAAGGTGGATAGCATATATATGTGTGTGTGTGTGTGTGCATAAATGTGGTGTCTGTAGCACCAGCAGTGTCAGTGAATGCATTTTGAGCAACAGAAAGACTAGTAAATGAAAGAATAAAAGGACATCGATCAGCTGGTCATTATCACAGGCAAGTAACTGACTCCCTTGTCATAGATTGTATCATCACATTACCTCCTGATAAATCCTGTGTAATGAGATGGGCTGAATGCAAGAATTTAGATTCTGTCAGAAACCATGACGCAGAAAATGATGACAGAAGCTGTTGAAATTGTAACTATTAGAGGATTTTGTGTTTCTTATCATCCAATTTCAATAGATTCTATCAAACTCTTGGTCCCTATGTTAATTTCCTCTGAGTTCCTATCCTAATTTTTACAACACCCTTAATTTACAACATTAAACACCTAATATACTTCCAATTGCAGTCTGTTTATCTTCAAATGAACTATGTGAAAAGTGGAATTTCTTGATTTAGCATTTTAATCCGTTTCCCTGGAAACTTGCATTACAGCTAAACTAGATTTTAATATTTGAACTGTAAAATAATGTCACTACACCCAAGTTATTCTGCTTGTACTGTACTAAAGACTGGAAATCACATTAGTGCCACATAAGTGGTATTCCTTAGATATGCTCCTACTGGAGCATTGACTTCAAAATGTTTCATGCACTGAGCAAGTATATAAAAATTGGTGTGGATTTACACTAGCAAATTTATTACCTAATCTGTACATATTTTGTTTTTTTAAAAAAATAGTGAAGTGAAAACAACACCGCTAAGCCTGATGGCTAGAGAATGTATGTCAGGAATATGGAAATCTCAGTTTGGTTCTGAGCTATCTGATCAGTTCATTACTTTCGTGAGTGAAGGCACTTAACTTTCTGGATCTCAGTTTCTGCAGATGGGATATTGAATTAATAATGTTAGTCCAGCTATTTGTAAATTGCTTTCAGATCTTTTGGGCTGAAACATAAGATAAGCACAGACAATCCTATCTGCCATCACCAGAGAAAATATTTCCAGAATTGCCACCTTTGTGAAGTTTTTTTATATGTATACCAGTCATAAATCTCAAATGATATTTGTTGGAACTTAGAATTTGATTATGTTTTGAAACTGTGGGGTTTTTTTAATAGGTGCTGCAAAAATGTAGCATCACCATCGCCTTTAGTAGTAAGATGTCCATGATTGAAGATCTGTGTGATCTGTAAAGAAAAAAAAAAGCAAACAAAAAAAACCAACCCACCAAACAAAACCAACCCCAAAAAACCAACCCAGAAATCAGTTTCAACAAACCCGGTTAATTTTGTCACCATTAGAAAACCTTAATTAATTTTACAGCTGGCAATCTCTGTGTTGTATTAATAATGTTGTTTTGTATGGTTCAAAAATATTTGTCTAGAATTTTTAGCCCTGGGCATTTAAAAATTCTGTTCATTATAAAGCAAATTTTGACATTTTAATATTAAAAAGTATTAAAGTCCTGCCAATCTCAAGAAGTCTTTTATAAGGCCAGTTAACATCTACGGCAGCATGGTTCCACACTGCACGAGGCAGATAAGCGTCACTGCAGTGGATAAGGCTTTGGTAAAGCTGGTACAGAATAGAGAAAAAAAATGGTTGTGGATTTGTCCTGACTGTCGTGTTCTGTGGTTCACTCACATCCCTTCCTTTCCTTTTCGTCCCTTCTCTAGCTCAAGAATGGCAATCAGTTATACACAGCAACCAGGCTGAAAGCAGCAGAACTGTCAGTGAGGGGACACCAGGAGCTCTGCAGGACCCCAGCTGCCCAGGTCAGTTGTTAAGATTGCTCTCACCTCTACCCAGTCACTGACAGTGAGATCACTGCAAAAACAGCTTGAGGAAAGTCTCTGTCTGCTGAAGGGACCTGAATGCGCTGTCAGTTTCTAGCAGGCGTGGTTCACTGGTATGCTCTTCTGATAAAGATGGGCAGAAGATACTGAATTTAAATGTACCAGCAGCTTAGAATTTATAGAGTGTCTTGTGAGTAAATGAAAACCAGGGAAGTATTCTGTATAGAAATACTTAAACTGTTATGTTATTGAATACAACACATTAATTAACAGGAGAAAAAAAAAATTTAAAAAAAGGAAAAAAATTCCAACCTAAATACAGGAGTAGTACAGACCAGCATGGCAGACAGAAGAAAATGTTATGATGTCAATTGATCATGTGAATATGTGACTGTTGTTATATATTTTCTTACAGAAGTTGGTTCTTTATTCAAAATCAGTACAATGATGTCCAAGCGTTAACAAGGGCAGCTCAAGTGTGTTTTAAGTTACTATGTCTAGGATGATCAAATAGCTAAGAAACACAGTGACAGTTTAGACACTTATACCACAGATATTTGAGGGTATTTCTTATTTCCCTATTCATTTGATAATTTTTGTGCTTACTTTAACCTATCTGGACCATACGTTTCTGGAATATAATGCCAGCGTTGTCTCGCAACAGTGTGTACAGACAATCTAGAATGGTAAGAGATGGTCAGCAACAAAAACTATTTATACAAATAGTGATCTATATCGAGAACCTACATTAGATGGCTGCTGTGTGAAAAGCTTCTCCACATCTCAGTCTCTAGTTGCTGGCAGCTTTGGTCTGGGAGAAATCCTGCACCGTTTGCTGTTTTAGGAGGCGGTGCCCCCACTGTCGGCCATGTGTGACTGGACACGAACGATGGCCATTTTCCATGGGAAAAAACCTCAGTCCCTCAGTGTCTTGGGGTCAGGTCAGAGGCGGCATCTGAGGCTCCAGGAGCAGCCAAAGTCTCAGTTGCTGGCAGCTTTGTTCTGGGAGAAATCCTGCAATGTTCACGATTTTCAGAGTCAGCACGCAACTGCGGGCACAGGCGCCTGGTCTCGAAGAGTGGCCCTTTTCCACTGGAAAAATGTAGTTCTCGTGGTGAGGAGCCAAAAATGGCCAAGATGTGAAGGACAGTTTAAAGGAAGCATATTCCTTGAACTTTCTTACTACCTCCCTGTTCTTTTGAATCTATTGATGCTTCAGTTATGTTTGTCTACATTGTCTTTTTGTATAACCATCAGCTGTTTCACGCTGTGGCGTTGTAGTCACTCACCTCTTGGCCTATATCCAGAAACATCTTAATGAAGCAAATAAATGAGACAGGTTGTGTTCTCAGGTCTGAGTTTTGCAGTTTTCAATATACTCTTCTGGGCTGTAATGTATACTGTGAGAGAACAGGACATCAGAATTAAGATTGCCGCAGAATTTAATGGAGATCTTACACCTGTATGTGCTTATATGCACATATGTGTTTTATTTTAAATCTTAATAGACAGATGGAAAAAGAGAGGGAAAGATTGAATCTGGCATGGAGATATAGAAAGGTATTTTCAAAAGGGAGTTATGTTGCTGCCCCTTGGTGATAATATGTGAGCAACCAAGTCTCCCAGGGCTGGAGTGAGGAGGATGTTTAGAAAAGCAGACAGGGCCTGTTATGAAAAAGTGGACTTGATCAATAGGGCACTGAGCCATGTTGCTTCCATTAGTAGGAATTATGCTCTGAAAAATAAATCTGGAATTGGAATCTCTGACCTCCATGTTAATTGCTTTTAAGTTATTTTTAAATCAAATTGGGTCAGTCTAGAAAGAGAGATACCTGTTCTGGCTGTCAACTCTGCACACATGGCCTGGGGCCAGGACTGACTGCCCTGGTCTGTCATTGCATCAGCCCCTGCTATGGCTCTATAAGCCAGATTCTGCTTCCAGATCCCACTATGCAGTCATGCCAGTTTCAGGCATAAAACCTCACTTTCAGGTTCATTTAACTTCTCTTCCTTCCTCAGTGGGAACTGATAGAAACCAAGCTAAAAAAAGGATTACACCCTGCAGGTTGGTCGTTAGTTTGGATGACCGTGCATGAGCCACTAATGAATTCAAATCCCTTTCTCATAGTAACGATTCAACCAGAAGCAGAAGTGTCCAGACCTGTTTGTCTCTCACAAAGATGTATTATGAAGACAAAGGTCTATCAATGCCGTGTCTTTGCAATGACAGTCAGAAGAATTGCCAGAGTCTAAACGAGGTGGTTGAGTTAGAAACTGTTTAGTATCTGTGTAAGTAGATACCTTGGGCAGAGAACACAGCTGGAGATCCTAACATCCCAACCTAAAAGAGCCTTGCTCCCCAGGCTCTTCCAATTATGGCCTTTACAACAAGCTTGCCTCTACAAGAGAGCATTCTCATGGGTGTTGGCCTGATTCATCTGCACTGACGGGGTCCATTTAGCTAATTTTCTGGGTTTTCCAAAATGCTACCAGGTTAGATAAAACACATGTATTTTTTACACACTAGAATACAACTCATCAGAAGAATATGCCCTTTAGCATGTAACTTGCTTGGGGTTTTTTGGAGCCTTTAGACCCCTGTGCTTAGACGTGATTTCTGATTAGAACTATTTGCTGCCATAGGAATAGACACTGATGCTGTAATGAAAAGTGACAAAGGATCAATAGCAATACTGTAAAATTATGCTAATAAATATTTGTATGCAATGCTAAAGAATGTCTTCCATAGCAGTTTATTAATTCATAGTATAGCCCGGATCATTTGAGGTAATATATCATATGTCAAACATAGGCTATTTAGGCTGAGTTGTTGAAGGAGATTTTCTAGCTTTGCTTACAGGAATTCAAACATCTAATTTTATGAGCATCTTCTGAAGATCCCAGACTAAGTTTGATACCTGTCACCCATTGAATGCAGATGGCTGGCTGAAGTCATGTGGGGTCTTAATTTTCAACATCAAGGCATTCTTCACCATTACCTGTCTTGAAAGCATCCTTCGAGGCCTTTTTTATTCCTGAAGAGACTACAAGTGTCAGGAACAATTCAGGCAGGTTTTTAAATAAATTTGACTTCATAGGTTGAGCTTCTATTTTTAATGACAGACTGATCATTATTCCAAAGCAATTTATGTCTTAGCTGGTTTTCTGACTTGCTGCTGTGTTGAACAAGTCTTTATTTTGACCTAAACAATGGAAAGATGATGTATTCCTTCAGACACAAGCCTTGGAAATTCATGAAGTTGTGTTATAAATGGTAAGTAAAAATGAATGCTTTTGCAATTGTGTTAAAGGAGATTGACCAAATGAGAGTTAACTGAATACCCCGTAGGGTGCTAGGTGGAGGAAGAACGGCATTATGTTGATTAAAATATGCTAACCATTCAGAATCCTCTTGTAGAATCATAAATGCTTTATAATGGATACATATGCTTCAGTAATTAGTAACTGCTGTGCTGCTGAATCTCACTGATACACGATACAAGACAAAAATCAAGATGATTCACTCAAAACTAAAAATTCAGAAAATTTTCACCCCGCTTTTAGCTAATGTCTCTCAAGTCAATTATACCTTTTTTTTCTTTAATTCACCCCACAATGTTTTAACACTACTTGTTGTTTTTTTTCCTCTCATTTTGTTCCCCAACCAAGCACTTTTTCAAAAAATGAATGAGAAGATTAGCAGTCAGGAGATGAAACTGACTTTTCTACAGAAGAAGGTTGACAGCATTGCTGCTGCAATGAATGATGTGAGCAAGATGCTTTCTTCTCTGGAAGGCAAAATCAATGAAGATAAGGGCAGAGACTTCCAGTCTTTTCTAAAAGGTAAGAAAAATAAATTAATGTAATCACTCACCCTGTTAGAGGCACCAGGAAAAAAAAAAGCTGAAAACCTTCATAGACTGTCCTCTTCTATTACTCAACAGTTGTAGGGAGAACTAATTTTTAAAATTTCATTTCATGAGAGAGGAATTTTTTTATTTCAATGGTGTCTTTCATAGTGACAAAAAATTTATATTCTTGGGTACTTCATCATCTACGTGGTAACTTAAGCCACTAGCAAGGCATTTTCATTTACTTAGAGCTTCTGCAAATATTCTTATCTCTGTTTCTGTTTATCTGGCTGCTGCTAAAGGATGTAGTATTTGTTTTGCTACCAAGTCTAACTAATATTCTTTGATACATAATTCACACACGCAGAGAAAACTATAAGGAATTCTGTGGTGTTTGTATATGTAATATGGCAAACATTCTGCTGAATAATTTGTCCCTGATCATATTAGCCTATCTTTGATAAACATCTGTACTCATGTTCAGTGTATGAGAGACACAGCTAGAGATCAGGAGCTTGGGCAGATCCTCACCTGCAGAATTATGCACCCATTCTTTGTGAATCCTGGAGCAAGACCTGTGTTACCCAGCTACAAGTGTTGCTTAACAAGCAGATTCAGACTGAAACTTTCGTTTCCTCAATGTGCAGTATTTTTCTCATTTTTCAGGAATTTTCCCTAAACCATATTTTACACTTAGGACTCCAGAGGACTTTTCTACTGTTTAAAAATAGAGCAGAGGTAGTGGAGTTCCTTACATGGAGATAAAACTGATGAAACAATAAGGGGTTTTGTATCTCCCTCAAATTTACCAAGTTGGATCCCATTTCTCGTGTTTTCAGTCCTCTGTCTCCTGAGCTGCTCCTGTACATGCTGGATGGCTCTCTTCTATGCAAGTCTATTCCATCTCTTGATTGGTGACCTGCTTTCACCTCTCCACATATTGCTAGATGGCATTCTTGACCTTTGGGTGCACATTTCATCTGTCTTCGAATGTTTTCCGTTTCCCTTCTGCTCCGTCCTCATTCTTTTTTGTATATTCCACTCATTCTAGCTGTCATTTTCCTGCTAGTCTAAGAGGTGTTTTTCTGCATTCCCTATCAGTATTTCAGGGTCCAAGTCTTAATTGAAATGTGCTGTTCAAACCCCCCTTCCTTCTTTGAAAATGTGCTTCAAGCCTTTATTGTTTTTACCTGCAATGTTTTATGCTATATCTGCTTAGAAAGAAATCTCCAGCTGATGTCCCTTTTTTTGATTTATCTTCTCAATCTATCTCCTAATCAAGCAGCTCCAATGAACAAGGTGCTATCAACTACGTTCCTTGGCTCTAGTTATGGGCATTCCAATACAGATTATTCTTGGGTTGTAGAGAGGTAAACACAGGAATGAGGAAAAGAGGGGAGAAAGAAAAGGTTAGTGTGTCTGTTGGCCTGCATGTGTAATGACAAATGACAACTGCAGTTTCTGTCCAGGAAATATCAGTCAGTTGTACTCAAATGCCTAAACAGCATCCTAAAGTAGCAGGACCTCGGAGGAGCTTCCATGCTGTCCTGTAACTTGGTACACAGGTGCAGCATAGGCACATCAGACTGGCTAAAAATAACTCTTAGAAGCTCACCTGAAGCAAACCACAACTTTCTCCAGTACTGCTTTGCCATCCTGAAGCAAAGCTCTGTCAAAGCACAGTTAAGTCTATAGCTGCTTCATGTTATTCAGACATTTTCCTTCTTCACTCACTTTTCCATTTTCTCCCTGTGGTGCCCAGGTCCTTTGCTCACAGTCTTGTACATCACCTTTTTTCTTGTCACAGCAATTCTGATGCTCTGCACAGCTTTGTTTCAAGGTTTGTTAGGAGTGAGGTCTGATTCTACGACCAAACAATTCAACACAGTTTAAAAAGTCTTTAACTCTTGCTTTCATCTGTGACTTCGGTGGCACAAATATGTCATCTTTTAATAGAGGACAACACTCACTGGAGTATCTGATATGCTCCTCTAATTTTGTTAGTGAAAGCTGCTGTGCATTTTAAAAATTGCTTTCAGTACTCAGGAAGCTGTTCTGATTTTTTCCTTAGGGAAAATAATTTTGTGCTCTCTTTTTAATTTAAGAAACTCTGCTTACTTCCTGCTATTCTTTTCGTCCTCCTTTAACTCTGTGTTTAATACACACCTCTCCTTTTCGTTATTAAAATGTACACTGCTTTAAAAATGAACTCAATAATGGAGTGTTAATCACTTCCAAGTCAGAAGTGTCGCTTACAGCTGCATATATAACCTCAGTTCAGTCTCCTGTGTACATACATTTATTTTGCACATTATTCTTCAAATAATTGAAATGGCGAAGAGAGTATATGTTGACACAGAGTAATTACACCCTTTGTTTTTCAGCCAGGAAGCTAAAATTAAAATTTATAATCTCATAAAAAGTGCAAGAGATCTTTAATGTTCACAGGTAGTTTGGACCTTTCTGTTTCAAAATGAGCAACAGAGAAATTGAGTTACACCCATGAGCACACACATGTATTCTTAGCTCAAGCTTAAAAACATACCCAATTGTCACCTTCAACACAAGTTTGGGCCAGGTCTCTGTGTGGACAAGTGGGCTCCCACAGCCCCTGCTGTGCTTTGCTTATGAGCTACCTAGTTATCCTAGCCAGCAAGCAGGGGAGAGGGAAACACAAAGCTGTCTGCTTTATCAGTCTCCACAGCTCCTTGGTAATGGGAACACCTGAAAACCAGAGCTGAGCTCCATATTATCCTCACTATCCAACTAAATGGAGCAGGAATAGCAGAGAGTGAGGCTGGCACCTTCTTGGCTGTCACAGAAAGAAAAGGTTGGGGTAGACATGTGGAACACCCCTTGCAGATGAATGGTCTGTTACCAAGATTTGTTGCTGAGATGAAGAAATTTGATTCCTCACAGAAGGTTTAAAGTAGTCTTGGTGCTTTCCACAGCCATTAAATATTTCTTCACAGCTCATGGTGTCTCTTAGAGCACAGAATGCTTTTCAGCATCATAAAGTAACCTGACCAAATCATCACTTGGAATGTTTTTTCTACATGGTAGTTTTTAAACTTGGTTCATATCTTGGTTTTTACTCTCAGCTGCCTGGACACCTATTCTCTGATATTTCAGAGTGCACATACGTGTGTATATTCATGTACACATGTCTCTCTAGTCGCTCACTTGCTCATCAGATAGTTAAAAGGAAGTTAATAAAGGCAATCTCAGTATTATCACTGTTGCTTATGATACTTTATGTAAAATTGCTCTGACATTTGGAACCTCAGTTGACAATAATGGAGTTTAATTCCTAGGAAACTTCATGCTGTATTTCTGATGTGGCTCTTTCCTGGGCTAGCAAACTTGAGTCTGATTTCCTGATGTTTTACTGCACTTGCTGAGAATGTACCTTCAAATAAGTTTTCAGAACATGCCTCAGTGTTCTAGAGATGAAGAAATAAATTCCAGGCTGTAGAATTAAGTGGGAAGAAAATGGAAGTAGGAAACAGAGAAGTTCTGCCTTTGTCAATACAGTTTCAATCAGCGAACCTGTGTTCATTGAGACATTGCAGAGGTTGAAGGGTTTAATCATTATATCACAGTCTGGCAGCAAATGTTCATAGGGTTTATGATGATTGTTCAAAGAATGCTTCAGTGTTTTAATTGGACATACGGGCTACCTTTGGAGAATAAGCTAATAAAAATCCTTCTAATCTCACACCAGAGCAGAACAACTGCTCTAACTGACTGCAATATGTTATGCAAAACTCATTTATGCCTGTCTTGACCTCTCTAAGGCTATATGGGAAACATACCTTCATGTTGTTCGCTGGGGCAGAATTCGCACGCATTCACTTCTGCCTAGTGCTTTTCAGGATCAGAATTCCCAGGAGCTATTTAAAGAGCTGTAGTATGCAAGACTTAAATTTTCTACCTTTAAAATGTCTGCATTTTGCAGCAGTTGTTGTGTTACTAACTTTAGCTATTCAATAAGCTGATTTTTTTATTTTGCTTCTTTCTCACAATAGTATGTTGTACCATCACCTAGCGCATACAATACAGTAGGAAGGTAAAAATCTCTTCTTTCACATCTTGACCATAATGTTGCAAAGCAGATGGCTTTTTGCCTTACTTTCCTAGTGGAGAAAGGATATATCATTTTTATGAGCAAGCTACAAAAGCACACAGACCTCCTTTTGGTGCTCAGAAACAACCTAGTTAGGAGGTCAAAGTCTGAGTTTGCCCTTTAAAAATAACAGCAGAAGTCCCACTTATTGCAGTAGAGACAGGGATGAATCCTCAAACATTAAAGCTGTATACGAACTGTAGCCATCCTCTACATTCTTCAGCTATAAATTTTGCTCTCTGTGTGGGTAAATTTGGGCAGGGATGCGAGTGTTTCACCTCTGTGCAGCACTGTGTTTGCTCATATTGTGGAAAAAGCTTAGATGTTACTAACACAGTTGGTTTGATTGCTACCATATTTCTCCTTTTCCCCAAAGGTCTCAAATCCAGAAGTATTAATGACTTTATCAAAGACATAGTTGGAGAACACTTTCAAGTATTTCAAGGTGAAACGCAGGAGAGCATGGCTCAGATTTTCAAGACGATGTCTAGTTTGTCAGGTGATCTTGAAAATACGAAAGAATTGGTCAAGCATCTGAATGAAACCCAAAGTAAATTTGCTCAGGAGAAAGACAGTGGGCCAACAGAACTTGACATTCTGGAGCTGAAGAGTCATATGGTGCAGATGAGAGAGGAAATGGCCCTCACTTGTGACAAGCCTGTAAAAGCTTTACAAGAAAAGCAGAAGTCCTTGGAAGTTAACTTGGAGCATCAACAGTCAAGAAGTGTAATTTATTATGAATCTTTAAATAGGACCCTTACTGAAATGAGATATGCTCATGAACAACTGTTATCAGCTGAACCATCTTCAAGACAAAGCATTCCCTCAGCAGATAAAGTCATGGAGCACAACGTGACAGAGTACATGTTCGCACTGCATGAGAAAGTAAAGAGACAAGGCACGATGATGCTGGAGATCTATGATGACTTAAGAGTCCAAGATAGCAAGATCAGCAACCTGAGTGTTGCACTGGAAATTCAGAGAGACTCTGTTCTGGGGGTCTGTGATGACATGTTGTCAGAGAGCAGAACAGATCTCCAAAAAGAGCTGGCAGCAGTCCAAGAGAAGGTGCTTGTTCTAAACAAGAGTCTCTCTGATGCGTTCCTTCCACTGGGCAATAAGATGGACAAAATGAATGAGCAAATTAATGACTTGTGCTATGATATGGAGATCCTACAACCCTTGATTGAACAAGGAGTACCTTTCAGTCTGACTTCAGATTACGAGCAACAAATCCAAGCTCAAGAATTCAAAGAGAAACTTGATAACCTCACTGTTGTCATTAACAGAATGAGTTCTGCAATGAAGGAACTTTCCAAAACTCAAGAAGGACTTAAAAATGAATCTCAGGCTTATCAGGACCTGTTTGAGAGTCGTGTTAATGAATGCTCCATGGAAATAGAAGATGGATTAAACAAGACTATGATAGTAATAAACGGTGCTATTGATTCTATTCAAGATAATTACGTACTGAAAGATACGCTACATGCTCTAAGAAATGAGACTGAAGTTTGCTGTGGCAGAGCTCAGAAACTGGACAGCCTCCTGGCTTTCATTCCTCAGTTCCAACAGCTGAATGAATCCCTCCAGTCACTGCTCTATAACAAGAAATATGAAATTACTTCACAAGTAGCACCATCTCTTTCTGATCTTCCACACAAGGAATCTGACAAAAGTATCCTCCACAATTTCAATAGAGTTTTCTATATTTTAAATGATACATCATCAAAAGTGGAAAAGCAGCAACAAGATATCAGTCTCTTGGAAGAAAAACTGTCTGACTCTGTGGAAGGCTCAAGGGACCATGAGGTACGCCTTCTGAATGTAGAGTCAAAAATTTCCAAATTTTTGGCAAACAACTGTGTCTCACTCAAAAAACCCAAAGCTGCCTTAACAGAGAAAGAACAGGTGGTCTCACTTCAGCTCCAGGCACTGAGTTCCAGGATCAAGGCCCTGGAAGCCAAGTCGATCCGTTTCTCGAACGTCATTCCACTTGTGAACAAGACTGCTCATGAGGCCTGGGGGCTGTGCCAGGATGCAAACAACAGCATCCAGAAAGTGAACACAAGCATACCTGTGCTAATTAAATTGGCTCAGCCAGATATCCCCCTGCTGCAGAGAGGCCTCAAGGAGCTCGTTGAATCTGTGCTTGAAGTAAAAGCAGGAACTATTTTGACAAATTTAACCCATCATGTTGACATATCGATGGTAAATGCAGTGAGCAACATCACCACACTTCAGAAGCAGCTGAAACCAGTTATAAAGAAACCCTCCCCAGCAAAAAAAGTGGCAGCAAACACCACCATGAGCCTGGCAAGCCGAAGCCAGAGAAACACGGATAATGCTATAGATCCAGGTAATGCATTTTACTCTACTAAAAATCAAGGTATGTTTTATAAAGATTTACGTAACCGTTGTGATGAACTGAGTGGCTGAACCTGACTGAGAGTAAATAAAAAGTCTGAATGCTGCCGTAAAGAGTGTTTCAGAGGAACCTGAGATTAGTCTCTTGCTTACAGTGGAATTTATTTTGCTTATGAGGAGATTTTCCACTAGGGCATCTGGAAGGTCCATTTAATTTTCCTTAATAGAGTCCCATCTGATCAGTTTAAGATATATATACATGCACACACACTCAGCTGAGAACCCGACCTTTGAAAAGTAACTGACAGTTTAGAGAAAATCTGAAGAACAAGAATTTTGTGCCTGGGTCTCAATTAGCAATTTCAGTAGAAAAAAACCTGTGCAAGCTGGGAGAGAAATATGGAGTTGCATCACCACTTTGCAGTGTCAGCAGGGATGAAAGGTATCAAAAACCTGAAGCGAGTCAATACAAATGACTGTAATGAGGCTTTTGCTGGCTCCTTCAGGACTTCATTGAGAAGTGCAGTTACAGCTTCAACAGTGTGTTCTTGAAAAAGTGGGAATCCAGCCAATAAAGCAAATTTGGCTCCAGTCCACCTGGAGAGCAACTCAGCTAAGCAGGAGCTGCCATTCTTAAAAAGGAAATTTTGAGTGTGATCTTCTTCTGAACTTAAATTCAAACGCCATCATGTGAAATGATTTCATATGAATGAATTCACAGAAGTACAAACTCTTGAGTTATGACTTCTGTAATCATTCTTGAGTGAAAATCAACAGCACAAGATAATGTTTTATGGAAATATGATTTCTGGCACAATACAGAAAATGAAGAGCGGATAAGTGACTAGAAATACTGAGATAACTCTAATTCATATTAAAATTAGACGGATTTCTTAATGACGGAGACATGTCCAGATACTCCTGAAGATCCAGACCTAAATACTTTCTGTAAAGCACTCTTAAACCTTTGGACATTCATAAACCAGTATTTAGTCCCTATTGCAAGCAGATGTAGCGATAATAAGAGCTGTTACCCTTGTTCATATCCTAAGGGCAATCTCCTTTTCCCTCTCCATGCTTTTTTCCTTCTTTTCCACCTTGTTCCTGTTCTAGGGACAGCACTTCTCAATGATCAATGGAAAGGATCCTTTTTAAAGCCATTATCCCATGAAAGCCATCCCTGTTGAAGGATTTCAGTCCTTGGTTATCTTTTCAGTTACAGATGGGACACAGCTATTAGAGGAGGCAATCACACTTGAAAATGTACCAAGGTTTGCCAAATCCAAATCAAATTACAAAGTAATTTGAATATTTTGCCATTAAAAATGGCAATTCTTTCTCAGTCATTTGTGTTTTGTCTGGCCCTGCTGATGCACAAGATGGAAATTCAAAATCTTTGTTCAAAATTGAAATTAGGAGAAAATGAGATATGTCTTTGATCCTTCCCACACTATGTATTTTGTTGGAAAATATCACTAGTGCTACCAGCCTGGAGCACAGGAAGGTGTTACCTGCTCTGGTTTTCACTCTAGGTTGATGAATTAATCTCTTTCCTATTTATTATTTATCTCATTCTCAATTTTAACAAGTAACTTGCTTAATAGCATTGGATATATGCTCACGTCCAGAAAGTGCAGATCTTTGCAGATGTTGAGAAGCCATATTTTTATACAAGGTTTCTACACAGCAATGTTTATGCTGACTTGTCCATCAGTAATGGGATTTGGTACTTAACAATATTTCATGCCTAGCAAAGTCACACATATTTCTGTAAGTTAAAGAACCATTACCCTAATTAACAAATATCCATTTTCTGCCTCAGTAGATTTTACTTCTCTAGAAAAGCTTTTTCTCGCAAGTTCTAGGATGCCATCCGAGATTTGTGCTGCCTCTACTAAAATTTCTAGAAGAAACACTAAGGCCTAATTCGTTAATTATAAAATGCATTTAATCTCAGATTGCCTTCTTCAATTAAAAAAAGAAACAGGAATAAAATTCTAGAAAGAGGTGAATGACAATTTTCGTTGACTCCGGTATGTCCGATATTTGAGCCTCCTCTAACAGATTAGGGTTTTAATTGGCTTTAATGTGTTCAGGATTGAAATCTAGAGGTAATGTGAGTTTGCATTGCATATGCAGGGACATAAACCTTTGCAGACTTCCTGTATTGTGGAATGAACTAAAGAAAATTTCTCTGTCAGGTGGAGGCTGCAATACGTGTATGAGAGGCGAAAGCACCAACTCTTCGCCTGATACTGACTGATACGGCAACCCAGGGTGGATAAAAAAGTGATGATATTAGGGCAGCTTCAAAATCTAATGTAGAGGAGATGACAACCTTAAAAAATATAAATATATATTAATATACCTGTATATGCACATAGTAACTCTTAATTAGTTTTGGGTGTGGGTTATGGCTGGTCCTACTTTCCGATGCACTGTTCTGCAGAAATGTGTGATGCAGTGTAAGGGCAGTTTAACTCAGTTCCCATTTCCCTGTCGCTGTTAGTGCTACTCTCTAGGGAATCTAGAGGCTGCTGTGCTTTCTAAAGGTGAGTGTACTCTCTTGTTGCATGTCTTGTATTAGTTGTGGATTTTGCTTCATTCAGCTTATGCCGCCCTCCCATCAATATGAGTAACTGAGAGTGAAGCTGTGTTATATTTATGTATTTAAAACAGTGCATCTCTGTGAGAGGTCATTTCATTTCATCTCTTTCTTTGTGTCTTTCTTCTGATTTTGTTTTCACAAGATTTCTGACTCCAAACAGAATTGCAAGGTTCCATTGCTGCTTTATCATTCAAGCCTTAATTTCAAGTGAAATTAACCTATTCAAATGTTTTCCATTTTGTGTTTAAATTGCACAAAAGTGGTGGTTATTCCAGTTCAGTTTCGTGAACACTTCAAATTTGCATATTTACTCTATAGACTGATGGGTTGATGAAACTGTTGTGTTGTTTTTAATTTGGTGGGCCTAAAGCCATCACACTGGAATTATTAGATACCTCTGCTTAGAAGAGAAAGAGTTGCCAGAGCCCAGGTAGGGCAGATCCACCTGGACAATCCACCCCATCCAGAAGTGAAAGGCACAGCTGAGGCACCTCTCCTCTTTGTTTTTTGCCCACTGTCAGCCTGAGAGTGCTAAGCCAGAGGTGACTGATAACTATAGGCCAGATGGATAACTATATAACCAGTGCGACCCTCCATGAGCAGGGTGGTTTAGTAGATTCCCAGGCTCTTCCAATCTCCTAGGGCTTCCTGAGAAGCAGGTACTGATAACTGAATACTGAGGAAAAGGTTGGTAGGTTGCTTCCTAGTCAGAAGAATTTCGGAACTGAACCGCTGCAGTCAATCCTGTCCATAAGGAGACCATTAAACTGCGGAATGTTTGTTTTTCTTCTAACAACACCCCGGTAGATACTGACAGAGCTTCATTATTTGTTTGAGACTTGTTAGCACAGCACTGGCAGTCTATTTCCCAAAAGAGCTGCTGGCTGTTTGCCCTCCCAAAGAGTAGCAAAACTGAGCATTAACTGGCTCTTCTCTCTACTGCCATACCAATTGTAATTAGCAACTACATTTTATTCTCTGCTAGTAATTTAAGCCTTTAATTTATAGTCTGTCTCTTTTACTCATCTACACTACTAAGTTGTCAAAGATTATTTAGCAATAAAATATTTACTATAGTAGGAAATCCTTTCCTACTCTGAGCCTTCTGGCATCTTTATCCCATGGAGATTATTTAGACATAGTGTCTCAGGGCAGCCTTCATAAGAAAAAAGAAAATACTGGGCAGAGGAGCAGCCTCAGCCAGAAATGACAGCAGAAAAATGCTATTGCAGCATAGTTACATAGAGATTATTGGTGCAGCGGAGATCTGCAGTGTTTGCTTCTTGCTCTGAAAATCCTAACTTGACTCAAACCCCTGCACAACTTCTCCTATTCTAGCAAATGGAGGAGCTTCCCAGATGCTGTTAAGCAGTGCTTCACCTGGAGGGTTAATTTAATGTAGGTAAAGCTGTGTCTAAATTTGAATTAATTCCAAGGTTAAGTTCGGGCAGAATCACCCCACAGCAGACTTCCAAAGCACTAGTCTCAATCTCATTACCATTTCCTTTTAGTGATCTTTTTTCCTGTTTCTTGGATTTACTTCTCATTTATGATAAGCAGAGGCCAATTAGCAGAGAGACTGCTGAGTTCTTACAGGAAACTTTTGTATTCTGGGAATATGATACAGTCAGCACAATAAGCTGTTTTCCTTCCTTTTCTGCTTTCCTTTGACACTTGGTAAATATGTGGATGCTTGGTAAATATCAGTGAAATGTTGTGGGTGCTCGGTAAACGTGAGTGAAAAATAACTTCAATGAAGGATGCAGCCGGCTATTATCTGAGAAGAAAACCATTATTTCCTCACGTCCAGTTGCCTGTGTTGTGGCCCTAGTCATGACAGTCCTAAATTGCTTTATTTCAGGCATTACAGAATAGTCATTATTTTCTGTGAGAAGAATGACTGTTGTGTTTATAAATCCATATGCTATATCAGAGCAAATTCAAGTGTCGCTGTACAATGTGCCTCAGCATTCTGCTCACTGAACTAAAATATCACACACAAACCGTTTGCTTTAATGCAGCAGTCTGTGAAGTATCTGGTAGGGAAAATGAAGATAACACTGGAATTGCTGAAACATCTATGTGAAATCCAGCTCAACATTTTCTTGTCAATAAGTAGATGCTTTTCTGCAGGACTTTTTCGGTTCTGACCTACAAACCTAGATTTACCATCACAACATTGTGTGGAGTTCTCTTTCCAGATTTCTGCTAGTAGCTCCTGGCAAAGTAAAAGATTTGTCCTCTAAAATATCTGACTTTTATTTGACCAAACCAAGAGAAAGCAAAAACGTGTGGTGGGAACGCTTTGTGTTCAGAATTATTCATAGCAATATTTAATTTTAAATTTGACCTGAATTTTCTCCCCCCAAAAAACTGCTGTGACAACACATTATTCAATTACACTCAGTAATTACTGTCTCAGAGCTCAGCAGCACTGGCCTGACAGATTTGTCTGTATTGGCTGAGTGTAATTCGGCCATCTCATACCTAGCTGGGAACAGAGGCAAGGACATCTTTAGCGAGGGTGCTCTGCAAAGCCACCTGTTTGGTATGATTTTTTCTTGCTTGCAATCCAAAACTCCTATGAGAATCTTGGTAGATATCCTGAAATAATGGATTTGTTTATGGACAAATACTTGAAGTGTCTGGGATAGCCTTTGAGACCTTTCATCACCAGGAGCCTGGCTCTCCTGCGATGTTTGTTACGTGCCTGGGTGAAAAATGCCATAGACAAGGCAGTCCAACCCCAACACCAGCAGTAAAAAGCTGTTTTGGTACACTCAAGGATAAGACGGCTCAGTCCAGAAAGAGCACCCTGATCTAACTTCTTTGGAGGATCATTTTTCTTACTGCATGTACCTGACCCTCTGAGACTGGCAGAACTTAGAATTTACTGGCAAACTTGAATACCTTGGAGAATAGCTGACGGTATGCTGTGTTCAAGTAAAATAGGGAGGCTGGACAAGGTCTGAAGTTGGCCTTCACAAGGAACTTCAGCAGAAATTGTGAATTGACAAAGAGCCTTTCCAAAATACTGCATACTTAGGAAGTGCTGCTGTCAGGATGTTGCAGCTGTTGGATTTCCTCGCTCTCTTTCACAGGGCAATTTTCAGCGTGTGCCAGTTCCCCGTGCCAGAATGGAGGAACCTGTGTCAATGACAGACAGAGTTTTGTCTGTGCCTGTCGCCACCCCTTCGGAGGAGTCAACTGCAGTGTGAAGCTGGTGAACGACAATTCCCCGAGTGTTGGCAAGTACAGAATTTCGCAGTGCAATCCACCATCAGTCCAGGCCTCTGCCCCAGGGCCTAATTACAAAGCGTTTGCTGGTCAGAGGTCTCACGTTTCACTTTAATGAGTGACAACTCAAGCAGCAGAGTCCTGTGTTTTGGTGCTGAAGGCATCAATCCCCACGGGTGGCTAGTGATCTCTTTTTTTTAATATGACCAGATGATGGGATTAAATTGGTTTGGGACCTGCCATAATAGCCGGAAAGCTCCCTGCTGAAATGTGCAGAGTGGGAGGGTGTGCAATAGATATATTTGAACACCATGTCATGGATTTTGAAGGGGGAGGTGAAATCACATCACTAGGGAATACTACCTTCAATGCAGCCATAAATGTTCTATAAATACTGGTAGCTACCAGGATGTGTGGGACTGTGGCCTCAAGAAATCATGTTAAGCTTGCCTCTGACTTTCATCAACAAAGGATGCAGCCCTCGAAAGATTTCACACAAAAAAAAAAAAAAAAAAAAAAAAAAAAAAAAAAAAAAAAAAAAAAAAAAAAAAATATTTTTGACAAAANAAAAAAAAAGTGAAAATTATACTTATTCAGTCCAGAAAACAAATAAATAATTTACACCCAAGTCACATGGAATGTGAATTTTATGCATCTTTCAGCAGTCATTTGGCTGATTTTCACTCATGACAGCGTATGAATAGTGAATGAAATCATTTGTACAGAAGCAGGGAATGATAGGGTACAGGCTCAGCTTGAAGAGAAACACATATACTTTTATCCCCTCATTTAACATCATGAGTGCTAAATCTCCTCAGTGTTTGTCTAAGATTCGTGGCGAAATTCTTGGCTTCAGCTCACTCACATTAAAATGAAAGAGATCTGGGGTGGGAAAAAGCAGGAGGGGATGTGGGGTGGAAAGAAAGCTCCCTTAGTGATACCATAGACAGACAAACATAGAGTTCCCTTGCTGTTTCTAAAATTTTGCTCTGGTGGATATACCTAGCAGTAACTGTGAAGGAAATTACTTTTTATACAATATAGAAAGATGTGTTTATGCAGGAATACTATGTTTCAGTTGCTCAAAGTCTGTCATACACAGGATGATGTGACATCAGAAAATTTGCTTTTGATATTCTGACTGGTCCAAGTTGTCTTTCTACAATGTAACATCACTTGAAATTGTTCTTTATTCCTTTCCAGATTTTTCAAAAGGATCATACAGATATGCACCTATGGTGGCTTTTTTTGCTTCTCATACATATGGAATGACAACTCCAGGACCCATCAGATTTAACAATCTGGATGTCAACTACGGCGCCTCATTTGCCCCAGCAACTGGGAAATTCCATGTTCCGTATCTGGGGGTCTACGTTTTCGAATATACGATTGAATCATTTAGTCCACGTGCCTCTGGCTATCTGGTTGTTGATGGAATAGACAAACTCACTTTTCAGGCTGAAAATATTAGTAGTAACAAGTACACCGACAGAGTAATTACTGGAAATGCTTTATTAGAGTTAAATTATGGTCAGGAAGTCTGGCTCAGACTGGCAGCTGGCTCTATACCAGCCAAGTATCCACCAGTAACTACATTTAGTGGTTACTTGTTGTATCGTACCTAAGTCAGTCCAAAATGTACAATTAGTCAAATGAAGCAACCTGTGGGTGAATTTAGCTTTGCCTTTAAATACTTTGTTTCTCTAACAGCACTAAGTTTCCCAATGTAATGGCTGCATCTTCTTTATATTAATGTGATTGGGAAGCACAAATCTAATTATGTTCTACTGTTTCGTTGCATAGACATACTTGCACATGGTTGCTGAGAATCAGTTCTCAAGAGAAAGCTTGTTTTGGTTATTCCTTTACACCCTCACTGCAAATCAAAAGTGATGGATAGATTTTGAAGACTCAGATGCTGGATTGCTGCTTAGCTCGTTGTATCAATTGATAATCATGTGTATATATTCTGTGTGGAAAGAATATCTTTCTTTTTTGTTTTGCCTACCATTATTCACCACATACTTTGATATGGCGGCATTTAATTGATTCATGGGGTTTTTTTGTGTAACCAATGCGATGATAAACTAGGTTTTTTGAATCTGGCAGCAAAAAACCAAGAGGAATACATTCAGATTAGAAATAAGGTATTTTCTGGTGTTTATCCTATGACTAATTAAACTGATTTGATAAATATGATAAATATCGGTTTAATTAGTCATAGGATAAACACCATAATGGATTTGGTGGGTTCTCTCTGCTGCTTGAAATATTTAAACCACAGCTGGATTTTCCTTAGGTGATATGTTTTAAGCAAACATTATTATATTGGCTTCACACAGATTTTAGCATTCAACCTATAAAGTACACAAGATTAAATGATATAACAGAAGTATTTTCTAAGTTTGAGCTCTATAAATCTCTGATTTTTTTTGTTTTTTGCATTATAGTCACTAACTGCTGAGGCAAGATGATATTGACTTCAGTCTGCATGTGATTTTTCAAGCACCAATCCAATAAAGGAATATTTTTAATTAATGCCTGACTTCCTGAAAAAATAAACCCTCTGGTTTTTATTCTTATTATTTGTAAAGTCCCAGGCTGCTGCAGTTCCTTGATATCCCACCCCATGGTGTGACTGGCCAGGTTTGTTTCTGGTTATTGCCTTTGGTAGCGCTATTTGACCAGGTTCTTCTGTGTCCCTGTGTTTGTCTCACTCCCTTTTTTAAAAGCTGGAAAAACCTAACTATGCCAATCTTTTGAAGCACAGAATGCCTTGAAGCTCCCTGGATTATTTTGTGTTCCGCTATCAGCACTTTTTCTTGAAAACACATGGGAATCTTCAGCTCTCTTCTTAGTATTACTTAATGTACCTTACAAGATCTTGAGATGAATGTCCATGAAATGACTGAATTCCTGCCATGCTCTGTGTGGATAAAAGAATCCACAATATCTTCCTTCAGATTCATAAATGTACATTTTGTTGTTCCAAACAGAAATGAGCACTCCCCACCAGCAGCAGTGGTGCTGAAGAGTATCCATGGGCATGTGCCTCTGGGTTCTGGCTACCTGAACTACAGAAATGTGCAGCACTGAACAGCCTCCCTCTAACTTCAGGGGCAACCTATCCTGGCTTGTGGTTAAGGACAGCAGTGGAGAATTGATGAAAGTTTTCAATCCAAGCCCCTTTTTTTTGAGGGTCTTCTGAGGTCAGAATTCCCGTCTTCTGTGAAATTGACAGGTTCCTAATATACCATGAACCCTGAATGAATGCGCTACAGACCTTTCTCCTGTTGCATATCACATTTTTTCTGTAAACAATCAAAATCTTTGATATCACACTAACTCAGCCTACTGTATCACTGAATTTTATCAAATAATAAGCCCCCACGAGCCCCAATCCCTCCTTGTATGACTTTGTCATTTTAATGTGTTTAGTCCTCTTTATTCCTGCTGTGGTTATGGCTAAATGGCATGAAAATTACTCTGAAGTTGAAATTCAAATGACCCACCAGAGACTGCATCTCTGTTTTAATGTGACTTTCTTTGCCCTTGCTGCCCTTCCCCGCCTAAATCCTTCAAGCTGGATCTTCATCTTCACAGGCACTATTTTCCCCCAGCAATCAGATAATTTCTACGTCATTGTACTGGTTTTCTTTTCTCTCTTTTTTTTTTTTTTTCCTCTCACAAAACTACAGATTCATTGGGGTAAAGTGAGAATTCTGACTAACACCACGTTCGTATGAGTAACACTTAGAAAACTAATTTCCCTAATAGAAATAGTACTGAAACTAACTCTCATTTTACTATTTAAAATTTTGGGAAAAAACAATACTCTAAAATGATGAGAAATGTACATTCCCCTTTTTATGCTGTTTAAAAATCCATTCAAATCTTTATTCAGATGTCTTCAAACTAATTATAGTTGACTTTGTCTATTTTTAAAAACTAAAATGCAGATTCTTCCCTGTGAAGATAGGTTTGTATCAGCCACTGGAGCTTGTTTGTGGGCTTGTGACTGTAGCTAGGCTTGCTGGACTCATGAAGCAAGCCATTGAAAAATAACTGAGGATCAATAAAATCAGTCAGCCTACCCATTATACAGAAAAGACAGCAATCAGTCTGAAATCCCAGGAGAACTTTTCAGGCATCAGCCAGGAGAGGTGGTTCCCTGAGGCAGTTTGTCACCCCTCTGCTTTCATCTTCATGCTCTGATTTGCATTCCTTAATGACAGCAGGCAGTAAATCTTAGCGCTCATCTCTGCGCACAGCCCTCGTGAGGGACCACAAAGGCATCCCGAGCCTTTGTACTTCAGAGTGAACTGTGTTCTCTTTATTTGGGAGACGCAATAACCATGGCAACATTTTGTCTGGTCTGGCTTTGACAAGCCCATCCAATTTACTCCGAAGTTTGTGTTATCATTTCCTCACCTATACCAAGCAACTTATGGTTGAACCCAGCCCCTAAAACACTTGGAATTCATGCTTAGACCAGCAGCTTGTTTTCCTCACAGACCATTTCTAGCTGCATAACCAGCACAGCTCGTGCCAAGCTCTGCTGCCAACCCAGGCCTGCCTGGTGCTACTTGTGGGTATTGCCGTCTGTGCCTACAACTGGGATGTTTTTGTTCGATTATTTTTTTTCTCTGCAATAACAACATCTTCACCGGCAGCAAGCAGGAAAGAAACCATTATTTCTGAATTCAGGCAGTGGCTGAAAGCATCTATTAAGAGCAACACTGCAGCTAAATCCCACCACAATCAGTGTGTACCTGATGATTAAGCATCTTTGACAGTGGGATAACAAATGCATTGAGACAACTGCAAAACCGAATCTCCCTAGCAGCTCGATTGGGCAGGCGAGCAGGAGAGCACAAAACAAAATAAGATAACACACAAACAATTAGGACATTTCCAAAGAACCAAAGTGTACACCGTGGGTTCATGGCTTCGTACATCTGTCACTCGTGGCTGCCACTTGGTGGCTGCAGAAACGATTGCCCAGCAGCTCCATGCATTTCATTAACCCCTTCAGGCCCTCAGATGTATCACACAGAGCTAAGAAGGTCTACATTTTTTCATTCTGTTTTAATTTTGTTAATCCATACGTCTTCCTATGCTTTGCTGACTGCTGGAAAGCCTGAGTCAGATACTCCTGCTCCCATGCTAGAGTGTTATCAACAGAAGAAGATGGAAACCTTTTTTAATTGTTGTGGAAGAAGTTTTTTGTATTTACTTTATCATCCTGGTGTAATCACACTTTCAGCAGTTTTATAAGAAGTAGAAATATTTATCACCACTTTGTTTTTAAAATACATTGTAGTTCCATTGCAGTAATTTTCCCTTTGCAAGGCTGCCATTCTCTCCTTTTGTATGATGGCCCTGATGGCAGGAGAGTCCTCAAGGGTGAGATAAAATGAAACACTCTGTTCAGATGGGACTCCAGTCAAGAGTGCATGGTAAGAAAGCTTTATCAGCAAGCTGCTTCCCATCTGAAGTTGCTATAGATATGTTACAGCCAACACACTGGCTTGTAGTGAACTTCCTTGCCCTGCTTCCCCACCCTCAGAAATCTGTGGTGACTGCGAGCTGAAAAGAGTCTTCTGCACTCACATGTTACATGTAAACAAACCAAAGTGTTTCTGAAAACACTGATTGCCGTGGCTGCTGTTGAAAATTCTTATCTTAGAAAAAAGCAAGTGGCAAACAAAACAGACCATGGCTGTTTGCAAACAGTGTGCAAGTACTTCCAGAAAGCTTGCTGTTCAAATATGCAGGAGTTGGGAGATACCATAAAAATGGTCTGAAGTGCCCAAAGTCCTTTATAAATACTTTAAGCTTTCTAAATGCTTTTTTGAGCCATTGGAAACCAGCATATCTCACATCCACACAGATTTAGCGTGATGAATGGCAAAGTCACGAATAGTGGCAACTAAAACAAAATCCTAAAATGACAGACTTGTTTAGATAAAGAATTATCCTCAGCTCTATCTGATGTCTCTGACTTCTCTTCAAATTGCCTTGGGAGGGAAAAAAAAGGTTCAGCCATCCATTGCTAGGCTACTTATTGCTACTTACTGAAGGGAAAAGAATACATGTGAGAAAATTGTCTACTATTACTTCCTTTCAAAGAAAGGGCCATTATCAGCTTATACAAGCAAGAGACAATTTTCAGGCTCAGCATTTAGACCCATTGTAGAAGAGCACAGCAGACCACAAGTATAGCTTTCATCAATAATTTTTAGGGTCTAAGTTAATCATTCTGCTACCTTGGCCCCAAAACCCGGCATTACTACAGCTTTTTAATAGGTACACACTATCATAATGCACGTAATCCTGGAAAAACAGGAACTATGGTTACAAGGAAGGGAGAGAGATTCACTAAAAGTCAAAATGCAGCAAAGGAAACTGGATTGCAGTCAGCAATGAATCACAGAATCATTTAGGCTGCAGAAGACCCCTGAGGTTGTTGTGTCCAACCTTTGACCTATCACCACCTTGTCAACCAGACCATGGCACTGAGTGCCATGACCAGTCATTTCTTGAATACTTGAAGGGATGGTGACTCTACCAGTTCCCTGGACAGTCCATTCCAATGTTCCATGAAGAAATTCCTCCTGATGTCCAACCCGAACCTTCCATGGCACAGCTTGAGGCCATGTCCTCTTGTCCTGCTGCCAGCTGCCTGGGAGGAGAGGCCAAATGTGCATTAAATACAGCCTGTATTGGCCAGAAAGTGCTAAAGGTCACTTATAGGTGAAATTATTTGTGCGAGCTAAACAGAAATACGATGACAGCTATGAGGAACTCCTAGATTCCAGAGCAGAAGATACAGATCTAGGACCACCCTTCAATTTGTCTAAGGGCTTACCTTGTTTGTATAAGTTTGGACTTTGACTTAACTAGTATATATGGCCATTATGGCTCCAAAGGAAGGCCTGTTGCTTAAACAATTGTGGGAGAAAGGTGCAAATCAGGGAAATAACACAGGACATGTTTGCAAGAGTTGAACAAAATGCGTAAATACCAATACATTTGCCTTTGTAAATAAGTATGAAGAGAAAAATAAATTAAAAGTAAGATATGGGGGCCTGTTAATCAGCAGTTAGGATGCCCAGCTGGGAGGGATTGTTCTCCCAGCTCTCGCAGCACCCATGTGCATTCACTGGGACTGAACCACAGCCCTGCCATTTCTATGCCTTCCGTCTCCTGCCCTGCATTTCTTTCTGCTTCTCTGCTGTTTCTGAGAATGATCAGACTGCAATGACTTTGGAAATTGTTTATGATGCAATATCCTTGCAGCACATTTCTCCTGAGCCATAAAATAAGGACAGATTTTTCTTTCCCACTGTTATTTTCAGTTTGCTAGGTCCTGTGGGCACCCCAATTACCCTCATTTTAGTTTTGTTATAGTACAACACAAAACTCCAAAAAGCTTGTTTGGAAGAAGGGAGGGGCCATTCTTTCAATCTATTTCTACACAAACACAGTATTTCATTGTTGCTGTTTGTGTGTATATCCTTTTTTTCTTTTTTTTTCAGGCAAGAACAGTAAAAGCTGGCGGGGAGAAATTACTTTTCAATCAGGTGGTATACGCTTTATTTAGAGAAGAGAGTGCACATGGGTGAGAAGCTGTCTAGTGTCCCATTTTAAATTTCATGCCATACTTCTCATTTTTTACAGGTGTATATACAATCTCTGCACTCATTTGGTAGCCAGTTTCACAGCTCTGCCTGAAGGTTGTGTTGTCTCAGGTCATTTTCCCAGCGACTGTGAAAATGTGTACATGTCAAAGGCCCTGTATCAGCAGTGAAAATCAGTCCATCTGCTATAAAAGTACTTGGAGATCCTTTTGGGTTAAGATACGGGGTTGGTCACCCAGCAATGCTGCCCATCAGAAGATGGTAGCCAGCACGTAGATCTTGATGTATCTTTTGAAACAGGATTAGAGGCAGGTTCAAAGACAAAAGGTAGAAGAAGACAGTTAAAACCAGAGAACAGTTAAAAACATTGCGGAAACAGATAATCAAGGGTTGATATGCAAATTTGTTGCTCAATGCATAGGATAGAGTGGTAAGGTTTTTTGACATTGCTCAGAGGGAGATGAAAAATTCTCTTCTGTGCTGATCAGAAAAACTTCCTGTTTAATGAAGCCAGAGAATGTACGGCAAGACATAGAGATCTGTAAAAGGAGATTTCATTAAAGCATTTAAACACAAGGGAACTCTTGATGTCCGCCTGAAAGCAGAATGGAGAAACAGAATGAGGAATTCAGTGACTTCTGAAACCTGGCAGGAAAGCGATGGACAGGAGCAGCAAAACTGAGGCTGAGTGTGTCGGAATAGTGTGCTGGCTTTCTTGCTGGGAAGAAGTAAGCTGGGAGTATCTGGGGCACCTTGAGCAATCTCAGCTCTTATTGTGCCCCACCAAAGCATTAGATCAAAACTGGGGTGTAAGGTAGGTATGGGTATGTAACCAGCCTAATCCCAGCTTGTGCTTTGATGTGTATGTACAGAGCTTCCCTTGGCTTATGAGCACTGTAAAAATAATCTCATTGAGCAAAATGTCTATCTCATGTCAAATTACCTGATGTCAGCTGCCTGCAATTCTGAATATTCTTTTGGAATAACTTACTGCAGGAAAAGATTGAATCCTTATCTAAATGAGAACCACTCAGTCAAATTTAAGCCAAGTAATTACAAAATATTTGTTTAAGAAAATAATGAGATTACATTTTGCTTTTAAAAATGCCAAGATAGACTTAAATACTGCAGCAAAAGATGCCCAACATATTTTTCAGTATAAAATTTTCAGTATAAGTTTTTCAGTGTAAATTGAAGGAAGCTAAAAATGCAGAGTTGGTTTTGCAGCCCTTTAGTTCTGGTAACAGAATTGAACTTGCAGAAGGGAGGAAGGCAATTCCTCCTGCGTGCAGAGAGCAGTGTCAGTGGCAGTATTAGTGTGGCAAAGTTTTTTAAATCTCAGGCTTAGCTGGTAATAGCAATGAATAAATACCAAACTGCATGTGTGTCACTCCTCTACCTGATGGAGCAGAGCTACTTGGAGAAACATGTGCACAGCAGGCACTCTACTGCAAGGATGTAGAAAAGAGCAATGTTTGACAGAAGTAAATTAACACTTACAACAGGCATGTAAAAAGTTGAAGTAATGGAGAAGAAGAAGTGCCTGACAGCATTCACAGGTTAAGAACAAGGTTCCTGCTCAAGCCAAGTTTTTTTGCCAGCCTGCTATTGTGTCTGTACCTTTCGACCCTCAGGCCATTCTAAGGTGTGCTTGTGGGCCTCACAGCCTGCAGCCAGAGCACTTTTTAAGAACATCAGTCTGTTTGCCATCTCTGGAGAGTATCACCAAACCAGTGAATGCCGGTACCTTGTCAAAGCCACTGTGAATGTTAGGGTGGGTTGCTGATCTCTGAGTGAATTGAAGTCTATAACCAGTTTTGAAGGTCTTTGTAAATTGGATAGATCTTGATTCGCAACTGCTGACTAAAATAATGATGTCTGGTGGTAAAAGGACTTTCTTGTACTAGCCTTTCATCACCATCCAGTTTACTACTTTTCTTTCCACAGTTATTTCCCAAAGTGCTGGCAATGACAACCCCTTCCCAGATAACATCTTTAATGAGAAATTTTTGTTTGACTTTTGATCTTCCCCCAGCATGGTGGCTCTCCTCTGCAGAGTTACAGCAGTAGCCGTGTGCTCATGTGTGCTGAGAACAGCATGCTGCAAATGTTTATGATGTTGGGCCTGTCTCTTGAACCTGACAGGACTGATCACAGCAATTCACCTCTCAATGGTCAATACTGCTGCAACATTTCAATCCTTTTGTAATGAATCGCATGCAGTTTCATGCTTTTAGCTTGCTTTTATTTCCTGCCAGTCGACTCCAGACACACTGTGAAGACTCAAAAGGGCTCAATTTTTACGTCCACGCTGCTCTGAGTTTCTACATTTCTTCGGAGCAGGCAGCATGTAATATATTTTCCACCATCATTGTTACGCTGATGATTCACTGTTTTATCTTGTGATAAGTACTTGCTTTGGGAATTTGCATTCAAATTCGATTACTGCCATAATCCAGGAGTGTTAAAGAAATTGTCTTGAGAATTTGCATGTTTCTCTCCCACCTCAGTACACCTCTGTGTTTGGTTTTAAGGAGGTATGTTGTGTGGTCTCTGATTGCTTTGTCTTATGAACTTTACAAACATGGCTGGTTCCCACACACCCCTTTAGGGTCTGGTCTGTGCACATACCACTTCACTTGCTCCCAGAACGCTGATTCACGTGGGCATTAAAAAATTAAACTCTCTTTTAGAGGTCGCTTTCCTTCAAGGCTGCACCTCAATAAGTTTCCCTTCCCCGTTTCTCAGGCAGTTGTGTGTCTTTCTGTGACACAGTGGTTGCAATTCAATATTCCAGGCTTTCCTGCCTGGCCTGGAGACACCTGACTTGAGAGCAGGGTTTCACATGGAACCAAAAAATCCCACAAACACCCACTGCTGAGAATAAATGAGACACTGCTGTGCCTTTCAGCATAAAAAATTAGCTTCAGTAAAAACTACACTCTCTGATAACTGCAGAGGCTCTAGCTCTTTATTTGGCATCATACATGACTTTACGCATTTTGATGGTGAAAAGTAATGTAAAATATATTGAGTGATTCTGTTTTACCCTCCTCCTGGGATGACTTTGATGTCCAATACTTTCTTCTTGGAGAGGGACTATTTGTCACAGCATTTCAAACAGTTAGCTTGAAATTAAGTGTTCTTCTGGAGTCCCCAGAACACTTGAAGCTAAACACTTCAGAATTCAAAGAGAATATTCTGAAGTATGTAGATACAAAAATGCATTCACATAAACTGTTACAACCCTTTCAACAAATCCCGTTTCATGCCCTGTTGCATTATGAGGCTAACTCTCCTTTCAGCTGGCAGATCAAAACAGCACAGTTCGAAGTCACAAAGCTTCCCCATATTCTCCTAAGAGCTGAGAACCAAATTTCTCCACGGAACTATCCAGACTGTTGAACTGCTATAATCTTTCAGAAAATAATGACATTTTGCTTTGGAAGCTTGCTCTGATTTACTTGTATGTTTTCAGTATTATGTGAGTTACCAGATATTCCTCCTAATGTAAAATCCTCCAGATTAAATGTCTTTTTTGTGCATGGGTCCTCATGATCCTTTTATCTGACCATATGGAACTAGTGCTGACAGCAACTAATTTGGTAATTATTGTATTGTGCAGATGTACAGAAGGGTAAAAATTCAAGTCTTAAAGACAAACAAAATTAGAACAAAAGGAAAGCAACTTGCTTTGTCTGCCCTCTCCTTCCTTTGTACCAATACCCTCTAAAACAGTTTTCCCCATTAAGATTAAAACAAGCAGCTTGATTCTTAAGGATAGCAATTATTTTTGAGTGCTCTGGTGAGTATAATTACACTGTCAAGAGTTCATTTATGTTCCACTGGTAGCCATGTGGCTCTGTTTCAGATTTCCAATTTCTCTCTCCTACAGGATCTATGCCTCTTGAATGGTTTTAATGCTGTGCCAGCCCAATACATTTGTGCTCATGCTGTGGTGAGTCGCACACCACCTGCCCACAGCCATAACAGCACTGAGCAGAGAAATATTATAGTCCAGTCCCCAGAGGCTCCTGTTTCCTGCTTCCTAACAAGTGGCTGTGCAACAGGATCCAGTCCTGGGAATGTCACCAGAAAACGGAAGTGGGAGATGGAGAAAAGGAGGAACTATGTTGAGAATGTGCAACAAAATAACCCTGAAAAGCCTAGGTGTGAGATGAGTTCTGATAATGATGACAGGGTTTACACCCCTGGAGTGAGAGAAGTCAATGTTAGGGGAAATACCCCCCAGGAAAAGGGGACATGTACTGTGAGAGGAAGGCTGCTGTGCTGATGGAGAGCATCCAAAACTGGAAAGCAGCAAGAAACAAAGGAAAAGCAGTATTTGACAAGAGAGATACCGAAACAGAGGAGAAACATACAGAAAAACAGCAGGGTTAAGAACAAAAGAAAACAAAAGGGTAGAATGATTGCAGACAGTGATTCATTAGTTAACATTCATGGGGTCTGTGTGATTTCCAGAGGGCTAAAGCTTGGCTCAAGGTATGCTTCAGAATAGATTCAGGTCTTCTCAAGGAAAGCAGAATAAATCCATCTGGTGAGCAAGATAAAACAAAGAGCAGGAGAGATGATGAGAAAGTATTTTCGTCCTACTGCTGATTTTCTTTCTCTGTGACACAAGCTGCATTTCAGGTAGGCAGCACCATTGTACCTGATCAGCACACTCCCTTGACCAAAATTAAGCATTTATGTAAGGTCTGATGATTTAATGCCGTATGGGGAAGAACAGAAAAATTTTTGTGATGAGCAGAACATGTTTTCATATGCTGCTGATTCTTTTAAGCTGAATCAATTTGCCTTTGTGCTGTTCTGCAGAAATCTATTATAAATTGCTACTGCTTGGTTTCTTTTCCACCAATAAATGTTATTATAGCTTATGTTACACAAAATAAGAGTGGAAGAGACAAAGTAAGTCTTGGGGGATTTAAAGTGGGAAAAGATGAGCTTTCTTTAGAGGTAAAGCTTGAAAAGACATGAAACACCTCGGGGCCCAGTGAGGTTGTTCTGAAAAAGTATCTTGACTCAAGTGGGAAAACTTGGTGGGAGGATAAGCCTGCCTGCTCTGCTTTGTCTCCTCCAATTTGCCACTCTCAAGGAAAGAACATCCCTCTGGGGGAGACCGATTCTTCATCAGGGAGCAAGAACACTTTTTCTTGGTGATGTGAAAGGGAGAGATAACATCCCTTTCAGAGCTCAGAGATTTCTGATCTATCCCCATATCTGCTGTAAAATGCGAATCTGAGAAACCCTGAAACCAGCAAAGGAAACATGAAGACCTAGTCAGAGCATGTCCTACTCCCTGGTCCAAAGGGACAGGAAAGTCTCTGCATGGGAGATTTGGGGGTGTTTGACCTGGGAAAGAGCCAGTGACTGACATGCCCTGGGAAAGCACCTGCTGTTAGTGTGCTTTGAGAGACCTCTGGAGCCACAATTATTTGGCTATGGGTGTGTCGACTTTAATTGCTAAAGGTATGGAAGGAATAGACAGGGCACAGAGATGAACACAAAATGTGGTTTGGACCATTTGTTTCATTTTGTTTTTTATCCTTTTTATTGGTTATCACTGTTGTTGCCACTTGAAATTTGCGACCTAATCTTTTCCTGTGTGCCATTCTCTCTTAGTGCTCTGATTTCATTTTGTAATCCGTATTATTGTCTACTATATAATGAATCCTTTTCTGCTGTTTTTCCCAAAAGCTCAAGAAAGCATCAGATGGTCTGAATCGGCTCTGTTCCACTGAATTCTAAACAGGTGAAGCAAAGCCAGCTTGAAGGGCTGATATGACAGTGCAGCAAAGGGAAGAGGAATTTCCCCCTAACATTAGAACACAAAATTAATAGTGATAGATATGGTTCTGTTTCTCATTTTTTGACCAATGCTGTGGGATGAGAGTAGGTATTATAACAGCTTTTCATTTTGCAGCCTCTTGTAATATGACACTTTGTTGACAGAAAGATAATTTATTTTCTTTTCAAGTATCTCTGCACAGCTCATGCTTGTCACATGGAGACAAGCCTTCCTGATTCATTGGGTCTCTGTAGAAAAATGCATCTCCTTTTCTTGTTTTTCATAAGATCAATACATAAGTTCCTTCCAATTCGAGACATTCTATGATTCTATTCCTTCCCCCTATTCCACTGCAAGTGGTACAGGATAAGCATGGGATTAAGGATTAAAACAAACAAGTGAAAACATATGTTTATTGATTGCCTGTTTGTGGGGACAAAAATCTTCTCAGACTCATTGTAAAGTGCAGAGGTTGCAGCAAGGTGCATCCTGTGTGGATTTGGCTTGCCATGGGCAGCACAAGGGTGGAGCAAGTATCATCTGATTTTTTCAGGTTAAGCAAAAACCAGAGGAAGATGCAAAAGTCAGTGTGAAATTAGGGTGCGTGTATGAATGCTTTTCCTTGTCAACAGTCAATTTAAAGCTGACAAACCAGTTCCTGCCTGTGATTTGACTTGTTTCAGGAAATTGCTTTCACATTCAGGTGAGAATTCTCAGGGGCTAGAAAATGCATTGCACTTGCATAAGAATCATTAACTAGGGGTTTTCTTCACTGGGATTTTGTTTGCCTTATTTTCTAACTCCCTGTTCTTCTGCCTGAAAAATCAGGGATAGAAAAGCGTGTGGAGTGGATTGGTGGGAAATGTCAGTTTTGAGTAAATGTTAAGGTTTTCATGTAAACCCTGGTTTTATGATCTAGATCTTCAAGAAAGTCCCGTGAGACTGCCAGAAGCTTAACAGTATGTTTACTTTTACTGGATGTCAGGTCCATGTTTCACATCTGGTAAGTCGTGGTGTACATAACCAATGTTTTGAATAGGCTTTCCCATAGTTTCTTTTCTTCTGATGCAGCATTTACAACCGTCATGTCGCTATTTAGCAAGAGCGCAACAATTATCTGTCACGAAATTTAGGGGTAGAGCAACAATAAACCATCAGAAGAATCAGCAAGTGTGCATGTGCAAATAATCATATGCCACTTTTGTTACTGGATGTTCAGTACTCAAAGCCCAGCTCTGTGCCCCGCCCAGATAACACTTCACATTTAAATGTAACTTACAGTTAGTGACAGATGCTGGAATAAATATACAAACAGGGAGGTGAGGGTATTCGTTTATATACAGTCATTTATCTTCTTCATTTATCTTTGCATGAGCAAAGCTGAAGTTAGATGCAGTTAAATGAACTGAAGCTTTAACAGTGCCTCTTGAACTGCTTGAATTAACAAAATCAATCCTCATAAATTAAACTATCATTGATCTATGAAACAATTAAGCTCTATAATCAAAATACACTATTGGTGCATGCAGCGTAACCATGCTTGTTCCAACGCTGCATTTTAACCACTGCTGGCTAACTGCTCCTGCCATGTTCTGTAAGGCTCCCATCTGGCATGGAAGATGCTAACATTATGATACAGTATTTCTTTTCCATTTTTCAATTTAGGCTGACATCTGCTGGTCTCCACAAATGGCAGGCAATCCTGCTGAATGCAAACCAGTTTGAGGCTGCAGCTTTTCATGTTTTCCCTTTGTCATTTTTCCAGAGCTGAAAACGGCAACCAAGACACTTAATTACAAAGGAAATTCATGCAGAATAATAACTCTGTGGAAGAAGAAAGGCAGGAACAATACCGTGTAAAAGAAAATGAGTTTGACATGATAAATTACATGCATGCACGCCCAGTGCACTGCGCAAGCACTCAGAGGAGCCAATGGCAGCCACTATATATTGGCCAATTAGACCTACACAAAAAAGGTGTTATTGAAGGGCACCACACTGAGGGTTGTAATGAGGTGGCTGTGGATGGGAGTTGTCTCTTTTACACTCTCAATGAGGCTAAAGAGAGGGGGAGTGGTGCAATATTGGTCAATCAGCACTTGATGCCTGCCCAAGCATACGGTAGTGGTCGCAAAGCACTTGGCATTGGAGGGCGTGAGACGTTCCTCCAGGAGCTACCAGTGTTCCAGGCGAAGTGCTACACACACCTGGCCAGAAGCAGCAAGAGAGGCTGCTCTATGATTAAATAAAACAAGAGGCACCTCCACAATCCCTGCTGGCCATATATATCATACCTCAGTTTTTAGGAAAATGAGTCATTTGGCCTCTTACATTGACTGCAGCACTCCTCACCCTGGCAGCTCAGCTGCAAGACCATTTAGGGGTATCTCCAGCGGTCCAGCTACCACCTGTGTGGACTTACAGTTCAACCATTCCCCAGTTGTTATGTTGGACCGGAATGTACGAACAACCACTGCTTTCCCTCTGTGATTTTGAAATTCTGAGAAAAACGAGTCACCTCTGAATGAGCTGTGAATCTACAGGGGTACTGATGCTTGAGCTACAGTGCAGATTTGGATAGGCAGCATTTACTGATTCTCCTACAGCCGTTTGTTGTGCACTTTGAAGTCCAAACAGTTTGCAAAATTGTTGCTCTCGCCACATTTCATTTTCATTTGTTCCAGCTCTTCGTTTAAAACAGCTGGTGCGCCAGCTTACCTTAGGAGTAACCTGAGCTGCATCACTTTGTCTTTCCCAAGATATTTTGTAGAAAGGAAAGAGAAAGGAATCATTAATCACATGATGGCAGAGGTACTCCTCTAACTCCAGCGTGTTTCAAGCACATGTTGCTGACAGTGGGTGTTGTCCATGCCTCCTATACGCTGCTGCGCCTCAGTACGATGCATGAGAGTTGGAGTATTCCCCAGTATTCCCCGTGGTGGCTAACACTGCTTTTCAGCGGGGTAATTACACTGTATTGGTTGTCTGAGCTAACACCCTGACGCATTTCAACACTTAAGCCATCGAACAGGGCAGATTTGCTTTAAATCCTGTGCTGCAGATCTGCTGAGTTGATTTTTTGTAGGGTGTTGAAAATAGTCCGTGCTAGTTGTGATAACTCATGACGATGACATTTATCCTTGAGAAACTGCCTTGGAGTTTCTGCTGTTGCTTGGAGGAGCCAAGAAAGCTTGAGCCAGTGATAAAGGAGAGCGCTTACAAAGTTGCCACCTCTATGAGCTGCCATGGCTAGCACTGAGGTGCAGCCTTATAGCACACAGAGAAAGAGAGTGGGTAAGATCTAGGTCCTTACATCTCATGAGCACTGCCCAGAAAAGCAGAAAGCCTCACTGCTTCGGGGAGTAAGGAGTAGAGAAATGTGTGCAGTTTACACATGCTGCTAGTATTTCAGCCAGGAATCTGAAGTCAAGTTGGGGTTTGGCACAGTTTTAATGATAGTTACTAATTACAATTAACTATTACTGCCCGTTAAGTGCTGACAGACATAAAAGGAGGCAGTGCCACCCCCAAGCATGATAACAATCAAATGAATCAGTTGTTACCAATAATCCTCATCACCAGGTGCTAAACTGCAGCTGAAGTACAGATTTGGGCTTGATGAAGACCCTGCAGACAGTGCTTGGTTAGTGTTGATAGGATGTAGGGGCTGAGAGAGTCCCTCGTGTTTCTTTTGATAATACTACTACTACTAATATTTCTGCAGCACCTTTGAAATATCATTTCAAAGTGTCAACCCTTTGGATCCTCACTAAAAATGTATTCAGGAAGATAGGCAAGCCAGCTGTCAAGGTGAATTCTCCCTCTTAGTACTTCAAATCCTACCAGTTATATAAAGTAGGCAACTGCAGTAGTGAAGCTGACACAAATGTTAGTCTTGATATTTCTAAGGTAAATTGTGTGGCGTTTTATCTGGTTGTTTGCTTTTGGTTTGTGGGGGTTTTTTTGGGTTGGTATGTTTTGGGGTTTGTTTTGTTTTGTTTTTTTTTGCATTTAGGTGGGAGTTTAGAGTTTTAAAACTTCTTTATAAAAATTGTTTAAAGAATATTAGCAAACTGTAAAGTAACTGCTATGGCAACATCAGTGTAACCATCAAGAAAATCCTTAAACTACCTTAAGCCTTTAAATGACTTGTTACGAAGCAGTTTGGACTGTTATGTAAGTAACCATAGTGACATTTGGTGCTTCTTCAGGTTAAAGCCCTCTGAATGCTTCCAACAACCCCAAGCTGCAGTTCAGATTGCTCTGTGGAGCTGCTTCTTTGTGAAAATGCAGGCACTTACCACTGATTTGCTTTTTGGCTGCTGGTGTTCATCTCTCTCGCTCTCTGATTCTGCAGACACCCTGTTTCTCTCGGGTGTTTAATAGTGACGTTAATACACTGACAGATACACCCAGCCATGTTGCAATTTACTGGAGCTGATGGGGAAATGTCCTCAGAGCTACACTTGCAAAATGGAGCTGTTTTATAACTTTCATGATTGCTGTTCTTGAAAACTTCACCTCTGTGAGAGTGCTGATAGACAATTTTCCCTTCCATTCATTCCTCTGCTTATAGTAATAGATAATTTCAGCACAGATCAGTGAACTGTAAATCTGAACAGACTCCTCAGCATTTCACACAGTAGGAGAGAAGCACCAGAGAATTCACATTTGTTACAAAGCTAAAATAAATTATCGCGGAGATATCTTGCTAAGATGGATTTCAAGTTCCAGATCTTCAATATAGAAGCCAAAAAAACTTAAGGCCAATTTTCCTATCTGCCTGCTGCCATGCTTTGTGTAGTAGACTTCAAATGGTGTGATACACTGGATGGCTGAATGGACCCATGAAAGTCTCATTGAAATGAATTCCTGTAAATGCAGAGTGATGTTTGATGGGTTGTGCATCCTCAGTTCAGATAACGCCGGAGGGTAGAACCACTGTGTGTGTACAAACAGAGCGTCTATGTACGTGTAAGGCACATCAGACTAATGGTGTGCCCAGAAATGTGCTCAGAGTTTATCCAAAAGCCAAACCAGCTATTCCCCAGCCGTGCTGCATCTTTGATCATTAATGGAAAACTTTATTGTGGGTCTGACTTTGCTGCAGTTTCAAGCCACAGAGCAAGATACTCTTAAGATAGGGTTGCTGTGAGTGGTCTTTTACTACTAGTTCACTGCTTTTTTTGCACTAACCACTTTTGCAATTTGATGACATGACATCAATGGCTTTTACTGTGAAAGTGAAGGTAGGTAATTTCATATTCATGAAAACTGTATAGTTTAACTGTAAAAAACCTGTACATCCCTATGTGTTTAGGATAGGCTGCGATAACATCTGATTTTGTGTCATCACAGGCATTCAGCTTGCATATGTGCTTCCCCCCTCACACAATTTCTTTGACAATGGCCTCACTGCTGATGAACAAGGCCTGTAGATGTTAGTTTTCCTGGACTTTTCGTGTAATCAGGTATAGAGGATTTCAGTTCTTCAGGTTCTCATATGGACTGCCATGTACTTTTACACTCTGGAGTCTTACAGAAATGAGCATAGACATAATCCAGAACTGCAGCAGTTCAGCTGTGTTGGGCTTTTTTCAGATATTCAGTTGACAAGAAGATTCATTTTTGTCAGTTTAGTATTTCCTTATGAAACAATATATTTTTTCTTCTTGGAACTCATTAACAAAAACCCTCACTGGTCTGAATTGAAGATAATAGTATCTGAAGGATTTTCAAATCGCTCAGACAAATAGAGTTGGTAACCCCTGAACCTGAAAACAAGACAGACAGATGGGAATTCCTGGACCCAACCACCTAGATGACCTTTCAGTCAAGTCAGAGAAAACTCTTCTAACAGTTTGGAGAGAGGAAGGGAAAGTTCGTATTTCACAGCAGAGTCAGGAACAGAAGAGGTTCCAAAGCAGTAGTGTGATTTCCTGCCTCCGAGTCCTTTTTTACAGACAATATAATCCTCTGGATCAGCTTCTAACCACTTAAAAATTCCTGATCTAATTTCCCTCTGCCTTCTGCTTTGTCCCTTTATGCCAGTAGAAGTAGTTGTGGGACATTTTAGGAGAGTTCACATGGTCACACTTCATGTCCAGTTTGCCTCTGGTAGAATTTAATGTGGAGGCAACAGGGTAAAACCATCAAAGACTCACATGGTGACCTGACAGAGGGATCCCGGAGGGGCAGCTGCAGCAGAGAGCAAGATGAGGACCTCTTTGCACAACAGAGCTCAGGGCAGCATGGGCCACGTGAAGCCACTCCTGAGGCAGCCAGCTGTGAGACAAGAGCAGGATGTAAATTTGTGGATCTGCTCCAAGTCATGCTGGGATAGCTGATAGCAGACTGACTAGATCGGGGGATCTGGGGGCTGCAGGGTCCGTGCAAATCCCCTGTGAGGCTCAGCTGTGAGGAGCTCAGGCCAAAAAGCTTTGGTGCTGCTGTATAGTCTCTGCCCCTGTCCTCGTTCAGCTCCCACAAGAATGCTTAAGCAGCAAAGCTTAACCTTAACCGAGTGATGTGAGCCAATAAACTTCACTGCATTTCCTATTGCCCTGCCACAGTTATATGCTTCTAAAATATTTTGCTTAAAATCAAAGCAAGGATTTTTACAGATTTCTTCTAGCACAGTCTCCCCACCTCCTGAACTTGCTGCTCTGCAACTCAGGTGGACTCAGGATTGCCTGGTGTGCATGTCTGTGAGGAGCATTATGAACTACACAGCTTTCACTTGACCTCAGGCTTCAGAAGGAACGTCAGGATCACACTCCGAATACCTGAATTAAAGGCTTAACTTTGAAAAGTGCCCTGTCAAAGTGGTCAGAAGGTCTGTGGGGTGCACGAAGCAGGCGGCTGAGCACTTAGACCCCTGGGCTAGCTTTCCGTCTGTTGCCAGCCACCAAGGCTGAAAGAAAGCACTTGTGTTGCAGGTAAGGCCATGAAAAATAATCATTCTTGTTAAAGTTCAGTTTTGCAGAAGCTGGCCTTTCTACTTCATTCATCCAGCCTCACAGTAATGAGGGAAACAGCGAGCTCTTCCTCTCATGATAACTGAGCTCACCCAGTTTACCTCCTCATGCAGTGTCTGCAATCCTTGCTGTTATTTTAAATGCAGAACCTGTAACAACTACAAAGTCCTAAGAGAGGCAGGGCTTCAATTCTGTGGACACCAGTGACATTCTCCAGGGTGCATCTCTCTTGATCCCAGCCCATGCTTCCCACCTCCTGGTGAGCCCAGGAGGAGCAGTTCGTGTCTCAAGGCGATGCAGCTCCCAGGCATCTTCCTTCATGATTCACACAGAAACTTTTAATTTATAGAACTGACATATTAACTCCAGTGGCCTAAAAGAATAAATGAGTACTACTGTGGGGTCTTCCATTCAACAACGGGAATGTTTTCCCCGAGATCTCTTTCTAATTGAAGCCATTTGTCATTTTGAATGTAGAATGTATTCATTAGGAAGCAGCACCTCGGAGGAGACTAGAGAGCTCAGGAGATTAGTAACAGGGTACAAAGCCTTTTGCCTCCAGGTTGCCAGTTTCAAATCTGGCCGTGTCACTATTGATCAGAAGAAGTCATTACAGGCTGACAGATGTTTGGCTGCTTATATAGAAGTGACCTTGTCAGATTAGTCAAATTCTTTGTTAAGAGATATGTCCCTACTCTCTCACACAAGCAAAAATCCTCATTAGCACCTTGTTGATAGTCCTCGAAGCATCAGTAAGGACAGGGCAGGCTTGTTTATGCAAAATCAGAACAGAGGGATTTTTGAGCCATGTGAGGGTTGATTGAAACATTTTCAAAGCATCTTATGATGCCCTTTGAAATTTGCAAGTTGATTCTGTGCTGTATAATTTAAAATGAACCCTTCTTAGAATATTTGCGGTGCTTTGATCAATATAAAATTTATTTTTTTTGGAATCTGAGAACTGAGATTTTTCTTATAGCATCAGCAATATGTGTATTAGCAGTAAAGCATGTTCTTAGCAAAAAAAAAAGGGAGGTAATGAAATATCTAAAAAAAAAAATGGTAATACTGCATACATTTTATTCAGTAACTTTCAGACTAAGGCTGAAAATACTCTAAGTCCTGTGATGTATTTTGCAAATTTTGCTGACTGATACTCAGGGAACAGAGGAATCTAACAAAATCACCCCAGACATTGCAGTCCAATAACTCATATCTGTAGTTTGGATTACACCCTTGCTCCACAGACTACAATGGCCACCTATGGGGACAGCAGACATCTCCTTTCACACGGCTCTCCTACCTCTTGAGCATAACCCATGGCTTTCAAAATCACCTAAGACAGGCACTTGGGAGAGCGTACATGCAAATTTTCAAACACAGGCTCTTTAAAATGCCCCTTTCCTGTGTCCCTTTGAAGACCCTATGAGGAAGATAATTCAGCTTGGGACAAGGCTTCCTCCAGTAACCCTGAGCTGGGGCTCAAGGGAAATTTACCCAAGTGAAGGGGCTCTGACAGAGATGAAAAGGTCTACACAAACAATCTGTATGGGAGCTGCACCCCAACTGTTCTATGAAACAGAGGAAAGAAAATGCCAGAAATCCAGTGGGAGCTCAATTTGCCACAGGGAAGAAAAGATTAGGTTTTGTCAGCTGTGCAGCCCGTGTTGCAAAATGAGTTTGAGACACACAAAAATGCTTTGGGGTGTTCATACTTTTTCCATCACCAGCAATAAATATCAAAGCTCGGTTGATAATGTTGGTGTGAAAAGTGCCTGTGACTATAGTCTTTACTGTGAACAGAACAGGTAAAGTGTGTCTTGATTAGAGAGGTTGGTAGGCAACAGTTTGTAATGTTGTGTTTTTGATTCTAGTCCAAATTCTGCTTTTAGAGGGCTAAATCAGATTTTTACCTGAGCTGAACTTGCCTCTACGCAGGAGTTTTAGAACAACGTCCTTTTTAAAACAATTATAATCTCTCTGCAACGGGAGGGTGGAGGGATTATAGGGTATGAAAGCAATAAATAATAGCTTTGGGCTGGTCTGAGTTGTTCTGAGAAATGCCAAATCGCTGGCACACCTTATTGTATTTTTTAAGCAATCACAGCACGTGACTCCAGCTCTTTCTCTGTCAAGACCATTTGCTGTTAAATGCCGCAAGGATATGGGAAGGTGTGCCAAGGCTTCTGTGAACTTTCAGCTGTTCTCAAGCTGATGACTTAAAAATGACAATTCAGCCTTTGCAGAGCACAGAACAGCACATGCTATTCAAGTCTTGGGCAAAAAGATAAGAAAACATGTTGTATTTTAGAGTTGAGGATTATGAATTGGATCTCTGGATGGTGGGTAGGAGGAAGGGTGAACACTTCATCTACCAAACTTGGCTGATTTGATTTTTCTTATCAGTGAGGAGATTTAACCTGCCTGATACACTATTCCTTCAAGGTCTGAGTAATACTGGTTCTGCAAGAAGTAATATTTCAGTATGTGTACCTTAAAACCCGGCTTGCCTTAAGGTCACGTCAACCATAAGTAATACTCACTGAGTACTTAGGATCCCACAAATGTGACCTTCTACTTGTGTCCCAGTAACGCAGAAGGCACCAGCCCAGAGCAGGCCTATGGATTTCACAGGCATCTAAAAAGGAAAATAAAAAGAGAGATGTGTCTGTGTATTTTAATGGGGGGAGAAAAAAAGGCAGAATCAACAAGAAGCTCTAAATTAGTTATTGTGGTGATGAATGCTGCATTATGGACCTGTATGCGTGCCTCAGGCTTTTATGGGCTTGTAGTTATGTTAGGAGATGCTGCTTTGACCTAGACATAACTGTACAGGTTATTTACTATTATTCCTTGGCTTGAGAGAAGCAAAACCCAATACAAACTGTTTCAAATACTGTATGCCAAACATACATATGACAGCAGGTAGAAGAGATTCCCTGATGAGAAAAGGAACGAAGATGGCAGTAGAAATCCATTTCAGGGTGGATCAGCAAATGGGAATATTGATGGTTTCATGAAGGTGATTTAACTTGTCTTTCTGTGATGGTATAGCCAAACTGAAGTTTGTTCTGCCTCTCTCTCTCACCAGTCTTCCCAGAGGCAGAATGTCCTGATGGACTAAGGGAACTTGGCCTATTTCAAGATAATGGGACAGATGAAGTTGAGTCACCACTGAAGGCATTTTAGAACAACTTGGCTAACTTTTCTAGGTGGCCTCAAAGCCTTCACAGCCTAGAAAAGCTGCTTAGCTGGGAGGTTGCAATAAAGCACTGTTCTAAAATAATCATGAATGTTCATAAAGCGGATGAAAGCCTCCAAGTAGTACAGCCAAGCTGTATCAAAGGCTAAAGTAGCAAGACACATGATTTGTTTGAGACTTTCCCTCTATTTGCACTATTTTTTTCTTTCTTGCAGAAAAACTGGAAAAAATAGCTTCAAACAAAACTTTGAAACAAAGGCTAAGAAATTTCCAAGGTCAAAATTAAGGACTTTGAGTCTTGCAAAAGTGTAACTGTTTTTGTAACTGTTACAAAATACACATAGAAACAGAGGATATCAGGATAAAAATTTAAAAAGAAAACAGAAGGAGTTAACGATACATACTCTTTAGTATTGTTTCAGTGGAGGTAGCCATGCAGCAAATGAAAAAATAGTGGATATGAAGGATTACAATTTCAAGGAAGAAAAGAAGAAACCTGTAACGCAGTCTGGAAAGCACAGCTATTAAAGCGCAGAGATTTTCTGAAGCTACAGGTAGATGCCATGCTTCAGGGCATACTGACACACAGAAGGGAAAATTAGGCCTTTCAAAAAAAAAAAAAAAGGGTGGGGGGGAGAACCCCCCAAAACCAATTGAGAATTTATGTAGTGGGTGGTTTCACTTACATTTCTCATTTGTTTCCCACCAGGTTTCCTTTTAGTATCAATATATACTCTCCATATCCAAAGAGTAAAGGCCTGGTTTTATTTTCTTAGTGATTTCTTTGCATTGCTCCAAGGCTTCTAAACCTGATGAGAAAGGTGTAAGGTCTCTGTAGCATGCACTACAACTTTTGGAGGCATTGAAAGTTGTCAGCATGGCCAAGCTGGACTTGGCAGGGCAAGCAAAGGGAGAGGAAAAGAAAGCAGTTATCATGTCCTTGCTGTAGTAGTTACTGTGAATTGTTGCTTTGGGTAGTGCTGGCTTAGCCTCTTTTTACTCCAGCTGCTCCCAGGATCCTGTAGTGTCCCAGGGAAGCTGCCCTCTTCATCATGTTCTGGCCCTACTCCTTCACCCTTCCCAGGGGGAAGCCAGCAACGAAGCTCGGGCTGGTTGTCTCCAGGACCTGAATGGTGAAGTGCTCTTAGCACACACAAACACTTTCTTGAACCATGGCTGCAAACAGCTAATCGCTCTTTAATCCTACTAACCTCTTTGCCTCAGCCGTATGGTGGGGTTAAAATTCCTGCTGATAAGATTAAGTGCTGTCTTGGATTGGGGCCTACATAAATAATAATGCTATTTCCACAGTTGCACTCATTAGACAGAAATGTGAAAAAGGATGTCGGTCTTCCTGCTGTGGGATGTCAGCCAGCTGCTAATTGTTTGTGATCAGAAAGAAGTTCTCTGATTGTCATTCTTTAGGGATCTATGCGTGTTGATATAATTCCATTTTACACTTGCACTGAATTCAAGTGCATTCATCTACAGTGTTTGAGCTAGATTTTTACCTTTAGAACCCTGGATAGCTGCATGTAAGTCTAGGTTGTATTAACCACAGGTTTTGTCTTTAGTTTTCTTATAAGGTTGTGTTTTTAATCTGAGTGGCACCTAGAATAAAATCCTTTCGAACGGCCAAGACAATCACACCTCAGATTTAATGGCCTCATTATAAAGCTGATGTGTTTTCCCCATTGTCACATTGGCTGTGACTCACCGCTCCTTTCTGCCAACAAGAAATCCATTACGTTAATGTTAGTTTGAAGGCTACAGTGAAATTATTCCAGCAATCTTTTTATTTTAAAAATTTGTCGGCAAACACCACGGAAACAGAGTGGCTAAGTCTGTGGTTTTACTGAACAATCTAAAAAGAAACAGCTGTTAGAGACTGAACACTGACTTCGTGGCTTTAATCTTTAAAGGTGCTCTGTGCCCTGTCACCAGGTTAGGCACAGAAAATATGGAGCACAAGCCTAATTTTAGGCACACCTGCAATTCATCTGGAGTGACGAAATGCTTTGGTTGCTTTAGCTGTATGTTGGCAGCCTGAGGAGACCTTTGGATGCAACCAGTGAAGTCTGGAAAATCTCCCAAAGCAAATCACATAGCAAGATAAAACAATCACTCATGCAGCATTTTAAAACTGAATGTTGAAAGAAGCACATCTGTTTTCCCTTGAAAAAATAAGGGACACAAAAGAGACCAAAGAGTAGCTTTCCACCTAACAAGCATCTCATGTAGAATAATACAAGTGTGACTGAAACCGCCCTTGACATAAAGTTTACAATAACATGTGTGATACAGATATGTTGATGTTCCCAGCACTTCTTGTCTGAATGCTTGTTTTGAAAAAATTCTACTTCCCTGTAAATTTCTCTGCTGGGGGGTGTTGGGAAAAGGATGGAGGGTAGGAGCAGTGATGTCTCACATTTTGCTAGAGGTGTGCAGAGATAGATGGCTTTGAAAATCTGAGCTGAATGGCTCTTATCACAAGAGGAATCTGGCTGGCTGGGGAGCAGTGCTTTGCCAAAGCAGCTATGTAGGGCACGCCTGCATATATGTCAAATGACACTCGTCTGTGATGCCGTTCCCCGTTGCGTGTGTCGTGAGTTATCTTCACTGTTCCTCAGTCTTGCACTGTTAAGAGGGAAATGCAAATTTCCTGATGTCTTCTGGAGGGCTATGGAGGGAAGAAAGTGAGGAAGGGAATCAAAGGGAATATATTATTGGTGACAGCAAGTATACTAAGTGAGAGATGGAGCAGAAACTGAAGACGTGGTTAATGAGGGCATGTGAGGGAAAGCAGCCCACCATGCACACTACACCCACAGCGGGGGGGAGGGTGGGGGGAGACACTGAGGGAAAAGGACAAAATAAAGCTTGTCTGCTAATATTTCTGATATTGCAACCCTGCCCTTCCAAGAAAGCAGCACCCACTTGATGGTATAGTCAGAAGCCCTCTAACGCTTTTATTCCTCTTGCTATGTTCCCCATCTAGAGCAGAGGTTCTCTCTCCCTTTCCCAGACCTCTGCCACCCTCCTGCTCTGCAATACTGATACTAAAAAGATCAAAGCTTGGTGCCATTTCAACATTGCAAAATGAATTGCTTATAGCTGCAATGACTTCTTTCAGTTTTCAGTTCTTTGTTATTGTATCTTTTAATATTTTCAGAATGAAGTATCTTTTATTTTCAAAAAAAAAAAGAGCCTCCGAGTAAAATAATTGTCTTCCCAGAGTATTTCTTTCCCAGGGATTTCAAAACCACCATGTTTCATTGCAACTCATCTTGAAGCCAAGCCAGATTTTCAGTTATTTTAAGCCTTTGCCAAATAATATTTTCATCCTTTTGCCAGGTCTGGTTTAGACTTGTAGCAAGATAGCAGCAGAACAGATCTTTTATTAGACATTCATCCCTATCACTCTTGTGCAAGACTGGTAAACAAGAGCATGTGTCCTCATCTTGGCCGGTATCTTCGTTTTCCTGATGGTTTTGTTTATTTTTGTTGCATTATTATCCCAGCCCTGCTTTTTCTCCTTCCCTAGAGGTATAAAAAACACACAGAAGCAGCACAATATCACAATTTTGCCATCTTTATGGTAGGTACTTCTGGAAATGCTTGGTCCCACTCTTTTTAAAAAATTGCTCGGCAATTATTATCATACTAGTGAAAAATTTCCAGACCTCTTGATTTATATAGATGTGCAATATATATATATATAAGCACACACATAACTCCAATCATTCTTTGTGTTTAACTAGTATTGGCATTCTTTCATCTATGATTAAGATGATCTTTCATGATCAATACAGTCTCTAGTGAACGTTTTACACACACAGTCTTATTAGCGTCTCTCCTCAGAGGTCTTGCCTTTGTATTATCTACTCCATTGCATTTAGGACTCCTTCAAAATACTCTGAAATTGTAAGATGCCCAACCAAGATTGCCAAAATTATCTGCATAAGAATTATCATCATGATGAAGATGGAAAACTAGATGTGTAGCACACATAAAAATAGTAATATATTGGGAATATTGCTTTAAGTTTTGGGTTCTTCACAGAAATTTTGTTGTTTGAATATCCTGAACACGTTGCAAAGAAGGAAGGCTCAAATATTTTAGAATCAGGACAGAAGCAATGCCTGGATGTAGTGACTTTTAAAAACATAAATGGAAGTCGTAGTGGATGCATTGGTTGTACCATATTCAGGGATGTTTCAGCTATTGCTGAGTGGCGTTTGCACAGCATCAAGGCCTTTTCTGCTCCTTGTACCACCCAGACAGTGAGGGGTTGGGGTGCACAAGGAGCTGGGAGGGGACATAGCCAGGACAGCTGACCCCGACTGATCCAAGGGATATTCCATCCCATATGGCGTCATTCCAGTATATAAAGCTGGGGGAAGAAGGAGGAAGGGGGCATGTTTGGAGTGATGGCGTTTGTCTTCCCAAGTCACCATTGGGTGTGATGCGGCTCTGTCTTCCAGGGTGTGACTGAACACCTGCCTGCCCATGGGAAGTGGTGACTGAATGCCTTGTTTTGCTTTGCTTGTGCATACAACTTTTGCTTTACCTATTTAACTGTCTTTATGTCAACCCATGAGTTTTCTCACTTTTACTCTTCCAGCTCTCTCCCCCATCCCGCCAATGGGACAGTGAGCAAGAGGCTGTCTGATGCTCAGTTGCCGTCTGGGGTTAAACCACAACAATGCTGGAAAGAGTCTTATACATAAATCCTCTTTAAATGTTATTTTAAAAATGTCTAGTGACACTTTGCTTTCAGATCAGGTAGCATGTGTCAGTGAAAGCTCTCTTTTTTCCCCCCCTCTAGTAAGAAAAGTAATCTCTGAGATTGTGTTTGACAGCACTTCTGACAAAAAAAGAAGACAGGTCAGTTGAAATGAGTTAGTATTTCAACAGAGAAACAATACAATCATTTTATCAGGAGACTGTTTGAAAAATAAAAGGTATGTCAGGAAGGAAGGAATAGCTCCTTAGATGAACAGATTTTTGAAGAGCAGTCATTCATTTGGAATATTACCGACTTAAATGAGCACATTTCTCTTAGTCTGATGAGAAATGAGTTCGTGCTTTCTAACATTTTTAACACAAAAAAATTGAAATTACTAGATTTTTTTTTTTTAAACCTCAAATAAAAAAAAACTATATAATTTTTATCCATTTGTCCAATCCCAGAAAGTTCATACTTCACATAAAGCTAAGATTAAACTAACCTGAGACTTCTGGAAGGATGAAATCTGTTTTCACAAGCAGCCTCTTGCACTACAGGAAAATCCACACTTTAGGAAAAGCTAAAATCCAAAGACAAACCACCCTCCAGTTGTAGCAGCTTTACCCTGCTGGGGACAAGTGTTACCTACATACACTTTCTCCTCTGTAAACACATAACTGGATTAGAAGGAGTGTGAGGGTAATGATTTGATTTGCCTCTTGCCAGCAGCAGAATGCCTTGCTGCCTTATTTTTAATAAAGTTTATAAAAGAAAAAGCATTTACACAAATAGTTTTCCAGGCAGTGCATAGAAATCTTTTAAATTTAAGTACTGAGATGCTAGGAAATACGATTGCTAACTGGAACATTAAAAAGTTAATAATTTTTAAATCCTCTTTTAGTGTCGAAATACATGAATTTGAATAGAAATGTCTTCCTTGCTAAGGAATTGTCCCCTTTCTAATTAGCAATCACAAATCTGTCTATCAATTCCACATATAAAATAAGTATCAAGCTAGAAAGCAGCCTTGTCATTCCCATTTTCATTTGTGCATTTCTCATTTAAATGCAGAAATCCCTTTGTGTGAAAATCAGTCAAACCAGCATCAACATCTTTTCTTTTTTACAGTATAAACCTGTGCCCACAGAAACTGCAGTTTTGGAATTCACTTATGATATGTATCAAGAACTGCAGCCGTTTTGCAGAGTATTACTAAAAGAAACAATTACGAGTTACTTTCTACTTCTTTTACTGTGTTTTACCTTGATCAGAAGCTAATGGCTTCTGTTATGGACACAGGGGGGGATAAATCCTCTTCAAAACAAATAACCTTCACCTTAATTCTTCTGTTGTAACAATGTATTTATGGTCCTAGTCCATTCCTTCCCTTTTGGGAAATGTGAGCTGAGCACATTTCACATGTGAGCTGCCAGAACATGGCAGCTCCCGCACATTAGATACCACCAAGTTCCAGAGCTTGGGAAAGCAGAAACACCAAATTCAGAGGGAGTCAGTCCTGAACACTGCAGAGTGATATGGTGCAGGCTGAGCAAAGTTCATCCTTAACTATGAGCAACTTCAGAATCACATGGCAGATAAGAGAATGACTTCTGTTCTTAAAATCTTATTTCTTATTGAAGTGAGTTTTTGGACAAAGTCCAGAGTGTCTCCACTTTGCAGGACTGAGCACCCCACACAACCTGTTCAGGTCCGAATGCAAGCCCATCGAAGGCAAGGAAACAGTGTTTGAGTGTTCATAGACACTGCTATCTGCATCAGCCCTTGAACTGGGCCCCATCATGGCAGCAAATTTTTTTATCTTTACTGAAAAATTTTTAGCTTGAATTTGAACAGTATGGAGATTTTGACGCGCTTTCATTATTCCCATCGCTTAAGCAAGATGTCTTCCTAAAAATTCCACAATATTATTCCATTACTTGTCAACTGTTTCTTCCCTATTATCTCATCAATGCATAGTCTCTCATACCTCTTAATCATTTACCTCTTCTGGGTGACTGATGTAAGAAAGCAGGTCATTAACCCCACCGTCGTAAAATTCATGTTAATTTGCTTATCCCCCTCATTTTTCAGTTGTCCTACTTTCCCCTGGTTCTTCTTTTATGCCTGCTCTATTAAACAGGGGTTTATTACCACCCTTAGCTTTGTTAGCTAGCAACAGCTCATTGCCTTTGTCCACCTCATCTTGTTCACTGCTGGTTATTTTCTGCTCTGTTCTTGTTTTCCCTTCCATTTCAGGTCTTTCTCTTCCTTGCAGCTCTCTGTGAAGCAATGGTACGTGTATGTTTTTAAACACCCACCTGTGGTATGGTGGCTCCTTCCCTTTCTTTAGTGGCTCTGAAAGCATGGAGAAAAGATGAGGTGTGTCCTGGACACCTTTCTCTGCAGATCTCCCTCACTCTTCCACCTGTCTCCCTTTGGAGAGGTCCAGAGCACTTTAGCCTCAGGACTAAGTTATTTCTACTATTGACAAAATATGAACTCAGTTCATTATTTCTGCTGAAAATGAGTTCCTGTTATAAATCAAGCTCTACAAAGATGAGATTTCAGAAGAGATGCATTTATGATAGAAGAAGGAAAGAAGCAATTCCCATCAGTATCCTGTCACTCCTTTTGGAACGCCATGTTCGGTGCCACATCGCATGCTGCTGCACAAGTTCCTTCTATGAAACACCTGCTTCTCCTTCAAGCTAAGCTGCAAAAATGCCATTAGTTTCAACACGATAGGAAGGTCTTGTGAGCTTTGCTGCTGATGGAGTCATCACTGTGCTCTTCCTGAAGCTCTGCCAACACACCATCAAACAGGTACAAGGTTCTGTCTTCCCTCACCCTGTCATTTCACACGCCCTTTCCTGTAAGTGCAAATGGTTGAATTCTTGCCTTCCCATATGTGTTAACTGAGTACCAGTGACAGGTGCTGCACAACACACACGGTGCAGAACTGCAGCTGCCAAAGCCTCCTGGCAGATTGGTCCCTTCAGTGCTGCTAATTCTTTGCTGTTAACCCGAGTGATCAGACTGAAATCTGGAAAAGGAGCCCAGCCTACATCCCACAAAAGAAATCTCCTTTACCCTCCCCTGATCTCCTACATCTGAAAGATTTCCAGCCAAGGTGCTGCCATCTGTGCTCACAAGAGGGAGGAGATTCTGTAGCTTACAATCTTTTGTATTCTTTCATGTAATCTCTATTTATGTGACCAAAACATTGGGATTAGAAGAAATACACAAAAGTATTCCCAAAAGAAATGGCATAAGCAATTCTATTGCTTATTTCCCAGGAGCTCTCATCATGTTAAAACCTCTCAATCTCTAAGATTAGTTGCTGGGGAAGAACAGATCATAAAAGAGCAAACTAAGAAAAAAACCCACAACTGAAATAGAAGAAAAACCCACAAGCATACAGCTGTATCAGCTGGATCTGTGCTCTGGACCAGCTTCTGCTACTTAAATATGTATTACTGGCAAAGATTTCTGAGTGTTGTGTTTATTCAGAGAGTTACTGTCAAATTACTGGCTAAAATCCAAGTAGGTAAAATCTGGTTCCTTTAACTCTTGAACCTACCTGTTTCAAAGAACTTGCTCTAATTTTTGCTGTATTTTTCTCTGTTAATTAATACCTTTCTATGACAAGACCCTAAAAATCCAAAACATGAGCTATACAACTAAATAAGAAGCCACAGCTTGCAGTCCTTGGCTCCAGGCCATGCCATCCTCCCATGCAGACCTAGACAGGTGTCCACCTTCACACATGTTGGATTGTAACCTAAACTGAGGGGAGATTGCAAGAGGCTTTGGCAAAGGAGACAAAAATGTAACTTGGAGCTTGGGATTAATGATAAATATACAAAGTTTGGATGCTTAAACTGAGGTAAGGATGCTACATTTCTAGCTGGCATCTCATGCCAGGAGCCCATTCCCACGAAAGTATTGGCAAAAGTAGATTTACCTGATCTGTGGGTATGTGGATTGTAGAGAACGAGGAGTCACTCAGTTTTTCTCTGTAAATCCGTACACCTGGAAAAGGACATAGGAGACATGGCAACCATCTCCCTACTGTAGTCTGTCTCTTCTAAGTGTTTCCATGCTGATGTCTGGAAATGCAGACCAAAGACACTCAAAAACACCTGGAGCTCTCTTCACTGCAACAACTGCCCATTTGCCTCCACCAGTTCAAGCATGCTGCAATGAAACACGCACAAAATAAAGAATAGCCCTCTCCCAAAACTTGAAAACACTGTGAAGTTGATGTTTCTGTAATACTTGTGTTCTTCGTTCACAGAGCTCCACAATCAGCAGGGTAACCTGGAGCATGCAGACAGCTCGTTAACACATTAGTTGTCATGGGGAATAATATAATTCTAGCTCCCATTTCCGGCAAATTAAATTTTATAATTAGGTATGCTCTTCAACACATTACGTCCATCAGAATCAGATGATAACTGTGTTTTGCATAGTCTTGTCAGTAGACCTCAACCATATACAGAAAATCTGTGTAGAGAAAAATTTAGAGAAAATATACTCCATAGAATACCAAACAGTTTTGGAGAAATTGTCCATATGTAAGATTTTGGTCCAGAGCTCCCACACTCTGTTGTGTCCTATCAGAGATGTGTCCTCCTCTTTTAATTTTTCTGGAGAGTACCATAACTATGATATGGCTGCTCTTTTCTTGTAACGAGATCATTATTGGCTTAATCCTCTCACTGTGAATTTGCTTCCTGTTTCATTCTCTCTCTCTCTTTTTTTTTTTTTTTTTTTTTTTTAAGGGAGATCTATTTGCAAATACAAGGTTTCCTCTCAGACCTATTAACAACTCCTACATCGCCCCTTGGCTTTCTAGCTCAGCATGGGTTTTAATCTGACCTAAAATAGCATATCTTGCCAGAGTAGATAGGTGGCTAATAGGCTATAACAACCTAGATATTTTAAGAGTTATGTGTTGCTTCTGAACAGATGTGACAAGATAATATTTAATCACTGTAGCATTCTTGACATCCACTGGGCTAAATGTCTAAAATGCACCACTCATATCAGAAACGCATGATTGCAAAAGAAAAAGGGGGGGAAAAAAAAGAGATTATTTTCCTTTTTCTTTGAGTGCTGTGGAAACAGACACACAGCTGTTCTTTTTCATTACTGTGTAGCAGACTGAGCACAGTATTCATTGTTGAGCGAAATAATTGCAGAAAAAAAGGAGAGATGAAGAGAGAAGCAAGACTTGTTTAATTAAGATGATTTGTTTGGAACTGAGAAATCTGTAATCCTTCTGTCCATGCCTGTTGTTCACTTGCACTGTATTTGCTTCCTCATAGCCGAGAATAATCTTGAAGGCTTTTTTCATCAGAGAAAACCGGAAGTTTTATTAATTTCGCATTTATGATGTGTATTCTTCTTTGCCCCTTCTCAGACGGCATTGGCACGTTACTTGGCTGTGAAGAAGCAATATCTGACACAGGAATGGAGTGGGGGCAGGGCAGGGAATTGACTTTTTCTATCCCTGACCACGGAACCACATCTGGAATTGTGGGATGTCTACAATAAATCCCGTCTTCTTATCCTGCATATGAAATATAACTCAACTAATGACCATATGGAGCAGACTAAAGTAAGCAGTCTAATTTACTAAAGACAGGGGGGAAAAAAGGAAATTTCTTGCTTAATTAACAAGGGCAGAAATACAGCAACAGACAGTATAACAGGAGGACCGTATTTAAGGCACCTCCAATCAAATGTTTTAATGGCATATAAGACCCAAGGGAGCTCTGAAAACGCCTGGCACTGCTAGCATACTTGTAACATGGTTTTGCTTTCAAAAGCATTTTGGGCAACAGTTTTGAAAATGATCAGTTATTGGGAATATCTTGATTTTTCTGTCTGTCCCACTAGCAACGCCTACAAAGAGGATGATGTTTATGACTCTGTACAGTAATTACATAATTATGGCAAGGCAGAGCAAGATACACTCTCAAAAAATCAAGGCACCCTGGCCTTGATTGGAGGAGGATAAGGAGGAGCTAAAGGACAAGGCAAATCCAGCGTCTGCTCGTTCCTGAGCGATACCCAAGAAACATTCTCTCGCCTGGGACAGCAGCCTTTCATCATCTTTGCAGCTGTAAAAGCAACTTTCAAACATCATCCTTGGCCTGCCAGGGCGGTGGTCCATCATGTACTGTGCGTCCTTGCTTTTGATTCCCCATCCAACCCAGGCAATTCCTTTGATTACTACTGCAGCCCTCAGAAGCCTATTGTTTTCTCATATATTCAAATTAGTCCTGTGGATGATTCCTGCATGAAAGGCTATGGAGTGTGTTTTTCCTGTTAAAGCAATAGTTTTTAACTGATTCTTTTTCCACGGCTGCTGTGAGCCTTGTGAAGTATGCTGTGCAAACACACATAAAAAAGCACTTCTTTTTCAGGGAAAGCTTTCTGTCTAAGAATCAAAGCAGGAGAAAAGTGATTCGTATGAACCTAGAGAGACAGTGAATACAATTTCAAGAATTTAAGAAATTTTAAATTTGAAGGGCTTTTTGCTGCTTTTTTTTCTTTATCAAGATTATGTAACAATGGGAAACTAGAGAAACCTGAAACATTTCAGATTTTTTGTTTTTACCTCTGACCCTTGAACCTTTCAAAACATGGGATACAACTTACAGTATTTCCTTGTATTTCTGTCAGCCTTCCTTCAGCCTCACTGCCATCCCAGCTTTGAAATCATTTTCTGTGTTGTCACATACATGACACTGGATGGCTTGGATTATGTGTAGCAAAATGTAATTAAAGACACATATTGCACGGGAGAGGTAAAGTCACCAAGGAAAAGAAGATTTGCCAGCCCTGAAATGAGGATTAAGGAAGAAGGAGGTTTGCAGAGACTCGAATACATTAATTTTCCTAACAGCTTACACAGCAATTCAGTGACTTCTATTGTGTAGAGCGTAGTTAGAACCTTCCCTGACCTGAAATCAAGAAGAAAGTGTGTACCTGTGTGGAATCAGATGAAAGGATATTTTATTTCAGAGTCAAAGAACAAATATCTTAGTCTTGAAAAGAAAAGCTGATAGATTGTAGCCGAGGATTAAAGTGGCTAGGTCACGGAGGAAAAAACCTGTTCCATGTCATTCTTTGGGACTGTAGTTAAGTGACAATTAAATGGTCAATGAGATTCTTCTCCCAAATCACATTGTTCCGCAGCGCTTGTTGGATTTTTCTTGCCTTGGACTCACGATGAACTAGATCCAGAAATAAGATAGAAATGTCACTCCAGTATTATCTCTGAGCTGTTCAGTCTCAACTCTTAAACCAGCCTCAGAGGTTGCACAGTGAACAAAAACATTGTGTGAACATCTGTAACAAAAGAAAAATATGATTCAGGAGCTATGCTGGAATAGGCAGGTATGTTCTCTGTAATTCTCCATTGTACGTGTCTGTCAGTCAATTTGCATATTTTATACATTTCTTGAACTCAATTTGCATATTTTATACATTTCTTGAACTTCTGTGTTTGTGTTATACTATAGACTTTGCTGGTAGGATAGTGAAATACATGTAAAAGCACAGAGGGAAAAATCACACCACTATAGTGTGATGATTTTAATTATTTTTATGATTAGTTATTTAAATCTCTGTTGCTTTACTTACAGTTATGTTGGACCTGTGAACAAACAAACAAAAGCAGGGATGATGTGCTGATCAGAGGATTAAGTGTGGCAGTGCAAACATTTACCCCAGCCCAGAAGCTACTGAGCAGATAATATATTACTGAGCAGATGATATATTACTGAGCAGCAAATACACAGAACAAGGCACAGACCACCATAAAATTTTGGTATCTGCAATGGGGTCACTGTATTTCCCTCTGAGGCTACAGAGACATTGATCTTATCAAATAAATACATAATCTGCCCCTGCTGCAGCACAAAAAGGACTCCAGAAGACAACTGAGCTGTGGCAGAACTTCAGGAACTTGAAACATTGATGCGGTTTACTGGAATGAACTTCATTTAGTTTTAATACTAAATGATTATTTCTTTGCAGCCTTGTTTCTCCAGACAGGCACAGGTCTGCTTCCAGCTCTGGCAGGAGGCTCCGCACACCCTTGGAGGGCTGATTCTTTCCAAAGCCTTTCTCCTGCTGCCTGCCTGCCTTCCCAAGAGCTGCCCAGCCCTTTCCCCAGCTGCTCTTATTCAGTGGGCATAGCTGTCCCAGTGGGGTGGGTACAAAATTTCCTGCCAGTCACACAGAACAGTCCACAGTGGTTGGTCATGTGTTAAATACAAGCAATTTTGTGTTGCATTGCTCAAGTGTCTCAATTGGAGGCCAGGTGTGCTTTCTACATGCTGGAAATCCGTGCCTTGATTTCATAGGAACCTGCACGATATAATACTGTTCTTCCTCGATAGGTTGAAGTTTACTTGTAGAGCCTAAGGAATGGAAAAGGAATAAGTGCAGCCAGACTGAAGTTCAATGAAACCTGCATTTTGTCCTGTCAATTGCGTATGCATATGTGATTTCCTTGTGAATAAAGATTGAGGCATTTTTAAATTCAGGGATTATTATGAGGGCTGAGCTTTCTTTCAACACACTGGTTGTTGGGGCTTTGCACCCTACTGTACAGCCCACGTGGGCTCATTTAGTCTGATTCTACAAACACAGGTCAGCGGGAGAGAGCAGATGGTTTCTCCTTTTTCTTTGTCTTTCCTGAAGCTTGCAGTAGTGAGAGAGTAACGTGAGAATCCACGGATGGAAAAGCAATTGATTTAGCCAGGATTTCTGGTGCGGCCTGTGAGATGTCTCCCCCTCAGCTTTGGCCCTCTCCCCAGACCTCATGCACCAACTCTGGGCTCTTTTGCTGCAAGGGCTGAGGCTGCTCTGCTGTACCGCTCACAACCCCGACCTCCCAGAGCAAAATGTTCCTGTCTAGAACCGAGAAACCCGGATCCTCCTGTTTTTGCCTCTCTAATAGGAGAGTTACCTAGGGCAGCCTTGCACGCAACAACCCTTTCTAGCACCTTTCTCTTTTCCACTGGCAGTTTTATCCTGGCACACAGGCCTGTGGTCAAGCAGTTTGGCAGGGGTAGCTTTAGCATATGACACACATTTTAAAAGAATAAGTATGGACTATACTGGAAAATTGCAATGTGTTTTTGCTGAACTTGAATAGCCTGGGTGTCTTGATATTACAGGAGATCATTATGCCTGGCTTATCAGAATAATTACACTATCAGTGACCTTGACTAAGAAGGTCAGATCCTTTCTGCTCATCTCTCAATTTAGCGTTATCTTTTTCATGCACCTTACGCTGGCACTTAAGTAATCCATACAATGCAATTAGCAGGGAATGACCATGAGTTTTACCTTCAGAAGTAGGGGAAAAAGGTAGGATTTCCATAGTACACACTTGACTGTTCACTAATTAGCTCCTGTCGTATCATTAACATCAGATACGGGTCTTAGGAAATGAAGGATAGCTGGCACTGAAAACAGACCACTCAACATTAATTCCCATACAGCCAGTGCTATCTGCAAAAGTTTCTGTCTGTTCTTAAAACGATTTGTCTTACAAAGTGCTAATAATCTCAGGTGTTACAGAAACTATGAGGGGATTCTTAAATTATTGCTATTATTGTTGGGAGTTTTTTTAACCCTCTGCTATTAACTGTTAATTCACAATTTATACTCCAGAATGAGAATGCTAAGAACATACTGTTTCAAAGAGAGGACTGATCATGCTGCACTTATTTTTTTTTAAAGAAATTGTGTGGAAATGCTGGACTTTAACCATACCAAGTGCTATATAATACTATGTGCTCTGAAACATCACGTACTACGTTGATCAACAGAGATCCCCACGATGAAGGTATCTGTGTTTCAGTTCCTTGCTGTATAACAGAGATACTATCATCCCCTCAACTCATAAAGAGTGCAATGAAAATTAATTAATTTTTGCAATACACCCAGGTATCAGCATAATGAGATTCTAGACCTCACCCCTCTCAACTTGCTGTATTATCTGATTCCTTTCCCTCTTACTTATTCCTATTTTGATCTTAGAATTCACCCCATTAAAAAGGCACTTATTCAAAAGTCCTTACAAAAATTAAGAATAAAAGTTGTCCAATATCAAACAATTCTTTTATCCAGAATAAGGGGTTTCAGTTTATTTAACCATCTTTCGTGAATGAAACGAACATGTTATATCCATTTGAAATAGTAAAAGATTCCATGTTTTCTAAAAGTCTTCAACTCCTATTTCACAGCAAATGTATTTGGTAAATTCAGCTTGAGGGGAAAAAAACCACCTGAAATATGCTAAAAATGGTCACAGCTGAGTAGGCAGCCCTACTTGGTAATAAAAAAAAGCTCTTGTGAATCATTTCAGCTGGGAGATTTAAACAGGGTCCTGATTCAGGTGAGAAGAAGCTTTTGGGGCTTACTTTTGAGTTAACTCATAGGAGAGTTTCTACTTTACCGCTCGAGGGCTGCTGTGGCCTGACCAAAGGAGGACAAGAAAAGGCTTGTTATTTTCTACTTTCTCTTTGTCTGCAGGTGCAGCTGTATTATTTTTTCCATTTATTCTGTGGAGAAAAGGTCTGGCTAAGTAGAGTGGCTCTGGCATTTATTGTCCTGTGCTTGTGAAGTCCTGTAACAAATCTCAGATGGAATGAAACAGAATGATCACTCTTGGAAGAAATATGCCACCTATTTTCATCTTGAGATGCCTGGAAAAAGTCAGAAGATCTGTTTGATTCCAACTTATAATGAGTTTAGGTTTTTAAAAATTTGTTTTGTATTGTTTTTTAATGAAAATTGAGTTTAAGTATTGTTTCTTTAAGGGCTCTTATGTTTTGATTACTGTCTTTACCAGCAGCACATGGCTACATCATTAGGTTTTAATTAACCATCTATGCCAGTTGAAGGAGATTTTACTTTTCTTCATTGCCTCTTCCCTCTTGTGTAGGAGATGTGCTTTCTGTGAATTGTGTGCAGGTAGTCAGAGCAGACTGTGCTCCTGCTTAGACATGTTTGTGCCCTCTGCAAGCGAGGCCCAAGGAGGAGATGTGAGGAGCTGGGAAGAGGCTTCCTATGACTGCTCTCAGCATCCCGAGGCTACAACTCCAAGTAGTCAAGTGCTTTGTCTCCCTGCTCTCGTAGTGTTTCTTTCAAAGGCTAAAGCAGCAGTGCGAAGGTAAGTCTAGAGTGATGAAGATAAAATAGCTTCTTTAGCTGAGCAGAAAGGGAATAAGGAAGAGATGGTGAGTTTCCCTGTTTTGCCTGAACTGGGTTGTAGCTGCCGCAAAATGACTACAGCAAATAGTCATCCTTTCTGAAAGAAAATTTTGCATTTATTTGTTTATCTGTATAAAGTTGTTTTCAGTTTGGAGCATTTGCACAGTTGCCATGCAGGCTTGTGCTTATATTCTGACTAGTTGTTAAAATGGTAGACTGGGGAGATGTGAGATTTCACACTGTATTCTCAACTCGATCTACAATATTCCAGTTATCATAACATCTAATTAGGAAAATACAAAATTAAAGTGCATTCTTATCTAGGAGGACTGAAACAAGAACACAAAAGCAAACTAGGAAAAAAACCAAACAGGGAGAATTGTTGCCCCTCAACATCCCAGTTCTATAAACTGCTTTTGAAATACAAGAGATAAATCTAGGTATTGGAAAGTCAGCTTAGAGAACATCTGTGCATTAAGAGATGTCTAAGCTCCTTTCTCTGCAGAAGCAATTAGGAGCCTTTCCCATGAAGTTAATGCTATTAATATAGCTATAGTAGGTTTGAAAGTCTGGATCTAGAAAAACAAGTGCTTTGTGTCTATGCGGCCACTTCTTGATCAAACAAATATTCCCAAAACAAAGCAGTGGGGAATTACTGTTTTGGATCACAGGTATTTTAACCATTCTCATACTCTACAATACAAAGGAATGAGAAGCTGGCTATTCCTTGATTCAGTTATGTATCTATACAAAGTACGTTTGCTGTGTAGAATGTATATATGTGTAGATTTTTGTATTTCTTTTTATGCATCAATACACACAATATCCAAACAAGGGTGTTTGCCCCAGGGTCTCCTTACCCAACTCGTGACTCCTTCCTGCAGAAGAGCTCTCCCAGCACTCAGGGGTTTGATGGATTTCTTTTCCCTTCCATGCTTCGTTTGTTCTCCTTCCCCCGGGTGTATGCAGTGGGTGATGAAGTCTAAAACGAAGGATGTGCATGGCTTTCTGAACACGCTTTTGCAGAAACTGACAGTGAGAGGATGCTTGCTAGCTCTCCCTAAAACTTTCTCCTTGCTGTTCTTTATTTTGGACATGCAACACTACCACCTATTAAGCTTTGTTTTAAAGATAGGTTTTTTTGGGTAATGAAACTTCCTATTCCTGGAAATTAGGAGACTGAAGTATATGTATCACACCTAGGGTGAAAAAAGGTGTTTTCTGCTGAGACCTGTGTATAGTATGATGATCACAGAAATTCTTACATAGCAAATGCCATTTCTAGTAATGAAGGGGTCTCTATTACCTATTATGCCCTTTTGGGAAGTTATTGCTCTCTTTCAAGATGATTTCTGCAGAGAAATATAACCTACTGCCAAAGCATAACCAGAACTCACAGAACACACGAAAGCAGTTCCTCTGTGTTAGTGCTTACAGGAAGGTGCCAACTTTTTTGTTTCCAAGGACACCTGAGGTCCAAGCAAATAAAGTGTCACAGTGCATATCTTCCCATATTCTGCCAAGGACTTCTCAGAATTACTGTATTGCTGTGTTGTTGTTGCTCAAAGGCAAGGTTGCACTAGACACTACCCGGCAGGGAAGCTGGATTTTTTTTCTTTTCCTAGTGATTTCAATTTCAGCTTCTGAGCTGCTTCAGAAAAATACTAACTCACCTAAAAATGCTGGGCAGCTTACTGCGTACGATGTTAGCCACTTGCACTTGTTGTGCTATGGTCTACTTTCCACAGAAGTGTTTCTTTACTCTAACAGATTGATGATTGACGTAATTAAATGTATACATGCGGGCATAATTTTCTGGTCCCACTATTTTAAGGTGACTTTCATGAGATGACAACTGCATTGGAAAGAAAAGACAGAGTTAAAAAAAAGACCAGTTGTTTTATTGTCTTCATTTGAAGCCTGTGGATCCACAGCCAGAAAGAAAAACAATAAACCAATATATCATCAGAGATGTACCCAGGGAGTGATTACTTCAGTGTTCCTGAAAATGAGGGCTTGCTACATGAATCCAAGGGGTTACTGATGTCAGCAAACTCGCCTCTTAGCCCCCTCAGGGCACAGGGAATATAAGTTGGAGACACACATTGCCACTGCTGCCAAGCTGTCCTTTCGGAGGCTGGAAGGGAATTTAGGTAGGACCTAAGCAGCAAACATAGGGTTTTCCTACCAGGTGGCTGGGCATTTTGATGATGCTGGCCCTAAAACTCAAACTCTTTGCATCAGGTGATAAACAGTTCATGAAACTGAGTATCAAATATCTGTCTGTGATAGTGGTTTGTTAGGCTAATATGTGAGAAGGAGTTCTTCTTCTCTGGCTACAGGAAGAGAGCAAATAAAGTGCTAGGCTTGAATTATGGCTGTGAATGTACTTTGTGTATTCTGTAGACTAAGAGCAAGAGGCCTTTGCCAATCCTAATGCAAAATTTTGACCTGGAGTGAATGTAAGCGATTCTTGAGAGAGCCTCTGCAACGTATGTGACTATCAATGGAATAGGTTCAAGCTTTTCTTTAGACTCTTCTCAGATATTTTGTCCTTTGACTTGGTAAGTCAACATAGAAAGATTTAAGCACTAAAAATAAGATCTTGTTATCAACTAGACTTAATTGGTACAATTAATGAGCTTAGTGGAGCTCTCTAGGTTTTCACATTGTGAAAATTTTTCCATTTGGTGATGGATCTGTGTTTTCCTGGGGTTTTCTCATTTCCGTCTCCCTTTTCCTACAGAAAACAGAGATTGCTTTCCCTCCCCATCCCCCAGCCTATTGCTTATTAAGTGTGACATGAAAAATGAGTAGCATAAGGGTCGAAGTACTCCGAGTAATCAAGAAAGCTAATTACGAATTTTAGTATTTACTTTTAAGAGCAATTAGTCATTGGAACAAAAATGCCTGGGGAAAAAAAAAAAGGATTTTCCTTCATTTGACATCTTTAGACCTGCATATGTGTTTTACTGTTCAAGCAAAAGCTAATTTAAATGTAGACATTTCTAGATTAGATTTTAATCTAGTCTAGTAAAGTAAGTGAGCTCATACAAGGCATTTGTAATAACTCCTCTTACATAGTGAATTTAGACCTATTAGTGATAACATTTTGCTCTTTGATCAGTGAAGGTAACCACCAGATTGCACTCTTGGAGAAGGATTAAATGCTGTTTCCTGTTCTTATGAAAATAGTTGTCAGAAAGGTGTAGTCATCTACTGTGGTCAGTAAAAACTCATAAAACCCAATTATCTGTACTCAAGATTCAACAGGAAAAATGATCATGTGAGAGGGCTTTGGCTAACGCAGGCTTTCCTGAGCTTGCGAACTAAAGGCTTTGTTACAAACTCTGAATTATGTTTCGCAGTTCAGAAAGGGTGATTTAACTGTGTTGCCTGGTTGAAATATTTTAATGTTCCTGGGCCATATCTGGGCAATTTTTTTTTTTCCCCTCTGAAATCCATCCATCAGTGAGTGTCTGACAGCTAAGATGGGGTGATAGGTATTTTAAGGATATTTGGTGTTTGTCCCTGAGGAATGAGATGCAAAATCTCCTTTGTGTCACGTCGGCACCGCTGTGTGCCACCTTGTCACCACACTATTTCATGCACTGTTGACCTGAGAGCGGGCAGAGGAGATCCAGTGTTGAAATTCCCCATGTGCTTCGGTCTGTGTCAGTGCTGTGACAGCTTTGTGGAGAGGGAGGACTTGGGGAGCAGATCTTGAGCTACACGATGTGAAAATAATTTAGTTTTCTTTTGTGTAGACAAAATATGCAATTCCTTGGCACATTTCTATCCAGCAATGCAGCCAGGCTAAGGATGATTATTTTTGTGCTTCTTTTCCATACTGAACATCATCTGCCATTGAATGAACTGTATCAAGGAAATTTTTGGTTTATCACCTGTTTAGCTGATAACATCTATGGTTAGAGCTGACGCAGTTCTCTATTGACTGGTAGACTAATTTCTGAATGTATCAGGTAAGAGTGAAATAAATCCAAGTCATCTAAATTCATATTCAATGAAAGCTGCAAGAAAGTTCCTAGTCCTGTATGACAGGCTGGAGCAGACTTGGGAAGAAGCTGAGTGTACTTTGGCAGAAGGGAGGTAGCAGGTGCCTGGAGCACTTCTTCCTTTTTAATACTGTTCCCCGAAGCAGAGAATTATCTCAAGTTCAACATAGCTTCCCACTGATGAAGCAGCTTGCCCCTGGACCCAAGCATTTCTTACAAACCTAGTTTTTCCCTGCCCCACGTGTGTCTGTTGCAGACATGAAGCACCATCCAAAACCAGTCCCCTCTGCTTTGGTCTCTAACACAAACATGGTTTCTGTAAAGCAAACAAAAACTTTATGCTTCTGTAAACAGAGGTAATTCTGATAACACCCATCAGCAACGTGTAGGTACAGTGATTATAGGAAGAAGCAAGAAATGCCGTAGACTTGCATCTTCTTTGTCCAACCTCCTCCCATGCAGAGGACTCGCTTGCAGCCTCCCGGCATCCTGGGGCTGACAGTCTGTCTGCCAGTGTCTGTCTGCGTCTGTTTCAAGGTGCCTCGTGTTGCTGCAGATCTGAGGGACGGCCTCTGGCTATGCCAGGGGTCATGCTTGAGGCAGAGCTGTTGTACAGACTCCAAGTTTGGTCTCTGGCAGAGCCCTGGGAAGTCTGATATGATAAAGATGAAGTTTTAATTTATCTTTTTTTAACATCCTTAGAGAGTGCTGGGAGTCAGCTTACTCTGGGAAGTCCAGGAATGACTGACATTGCTAAAGAGCAGACTTCTGGTCAAACTGTGAGGTTTTCTAGGCTCACTGTGGTGTCCCAAGGCTGCTCTTGGGTAAGTCCAGAGTCAGGCAGCTCAGGATGGCTTACCCTGGGTTTGTTCTCGTGAGTCAGTACTTTATCCAGGGCTCTTCATCTGACAGTACAGTTTGGATTTCCCTGCCAAAACTGCCTCTCAGTGGTCTCATAGCAGAGGTAGAGTGGGCACATCCAGAATTACCTATTGTTAGTGGGCACAGGGACTTCCAGACCTCCTATGTCTTCTTTTGATAGATACAAATGAAAGTGCTCAGTAGGTGACAATAAACAAAAATTAGCTGGGAAAAAAAAATTAGACTCAATTTCTTATCTTCCAACTCCAGGTAACACTTTCAAAGTGGTTTTGTACCACTACTTTAACTTCTTCAGTCTGTATGGTGGGATATTTCCAACCCATTAGCATGTGGGACTACCTGAATTAGTAACACGGTCATCTAAACCTTGGCTGATTTTTCTTCTAGGCCATTTCCTACCTAAAAAGAGTAAAACTAGAGGAATTTTACTTTTTGCTGCTACTTTAATTCAATCAATGCAAGGTTGCCTGTCACAGAAGTATTTTTAAACATGAGGCAGTATCTTTGCCCAGCTATAAACAGAGGTACAAGTACCCCAAGTCAATGAAAACTGCTGCCAGTCCAGGGCTCTGGACCCTGTTTTGTGCTTGTAACCACAAATCACCCTGCAGCCATCTATATCCATCAGCTCATTTTTATAAGTTTAAAATGGAGTGTAAATGGGTTAAGAGAGAAACAGCCCCATATTCTTATGTGCTTGAAATAACAATAGAAGCAGTTGACTGAATTTTCTGTGGGTATCTTTGGTCTCGTTTATGTACGTTCTCTGCTGGCAATTGCTGCTCTGCTTTGCTAAAAAGATGAAATACAAAAATGCCCTGTCAAGTGTCATTTGATTTACAGTGGTTCACGAATGAAGACAAACTGTGGGCTTTATGAAAAGCAGAATACTGAGTAGAATGAATCCCAAGGATAAGCATTCATTTGTTTTTGTGAGCTTTATATCTAAATCATAAATAAGGCATAACAATTTAAATCTCCCTTCTGAATTAATCTGACACGGCTCTGAAAGAGTACTGATAGTTATGACCTTTTTTTTCCCCCAGTGCCTACATGAGCACTGTCTTTACTGCCCTTTGTGCTGTGCAATTACCTAGTGGCATTAATAGCTGCACTCTTTAAATAGTTTACCGTGAATTCACACATCCTGTGATTTGCTTATGTGGTAAATCCATACACAGCTACAAGAAATATCTGATTCTCTTTATGAGCCCTTAAGTGCACACAGCTATTGACAGTCTATTTTAATGCGCATATTACTATTGATTTTTATTACATTGTAATTAAGTTCTACAGTTAATTTTTATTATTACTAACCTTACATTAGCTTTCTGCATACCTCAGATACTTACAATAAATACATATAGATGGATAGTCATCTGGAAAAAAATTAAGGATTGAGCTTTCAGCAAAGTGACTTGAGAGGAATTACAGAAACACCCCCTTTTTTAAAATTAATGTGTGTGCAACATTTTACCATTTAACAGACATGCAGATTAAAAAAAAATTCTGGCACGAGGTACAGCCTTGCTCATCATGAGCTGGTATCTGCAAGATTATTTTTTTGTTTTAATGCGGACAAAACAGTAGTCAGAAGCAGCAGCTATTTAAGATTATTTGAGGTTAGCTGAGCAATAAAGTTCACAGAGAAAGGAGTGACGTTAAGTGCTAAGGGAAATATGGCTGGTACTTGAACTTTGCTAATGAGGCAATTGTTTAAAGTGTGGAGGCCAACACTAAAGCAGCAGAAAATTGGCAAAGAAGATAGAAACAAAAAACAAGGCATTTAGTACAGCTTTTCTGTATTTGTGAGTCAGAATACAAAGCAGCTCTTACTTTGTCCAGGAATGGGAGGAGATACCAGGGCTTTGTTTTTCCTGCAGTTATTCCTGCTTGTTCCAGGCAGGCATAAAGGATGCTTCATTGGGCTGGGCTAGGGGTAGTTGACAAGGATAGAAATTATGCAGACTCTGAAACCACCATCACCTCCTGGGATCTGCAGTAGAAGCCAAGGGCAGGTTTGTCTCTGAGAACCTCATATGTCAGGGAAAACTGAATGAAGGATGTCATCTCTCTTGCCCCTTCTAAGCATCAGCAGAGTCAGCCCAACTGGTACAGTGTTGGAGGCACAGAGAATAATCGCAGTTGTTTAAGCTATTCTTTTATAGACTGAGGAAGCTGGTGTATAATGTAATCATGCTGCTGATTTTAAAAAAAGGAAAAGATGAAACACCATTCTAAGATTGTTCTAGCATCTGTTTGAGCATTCTTCTTCAGAAAAAACTGCAGTGTCTTTCTTCTTAATTTCCTCATGCTTCTTCATATCCATGCCAAATAAAACCTCCCTGACTAATTTTGATGACACTGCAAGTGTTTAGCTCTGAAGATGAACAGTGTAAATTGTCACGTTATCAGATAACCATTGACAAACTAGCTAACCATGAGCTTCACAGCCTAATGTGCAATGATTTTTCTCATGAAATTAAGAAAACTCGAGACCACTACAAAACTGTGTCTTTTGTTTGGGAACACATTATGTGCAGTGCTGGAAAATGAGAGTCGGGTCAGGGAATGTGACTGATAGCTTTCTTCTCCCTCTGCCCCTAAGGCCTATTTAGCCTTGAGACATTTACCATACGCCACAGATTATTTTAACCATGAGTGCTCCATATCTTTATGGATGTGGAGCTACCACTGGGCTTCTGCTATTAGTGGACTTCCAAGGTTATTTTTCTGAACCAGTCTAAGAATTATGCTGATGTTGCAGACATGTCAATCTTGATCTTAGCACTGTTTTTCCTTTTTTTTTCCCCCATGAATAAATTTAAGTATCTATGAACAGCCATTTGTTACCTTGCAGTGTGAACTTGAGGCAGACAGAGCAGAGTGTGTGCATGTATATGTTGCCTGGCAGGGGGTATGTCTTCCTTTAAACTATGGGAAATGTAGACATTGCATTTTCATATTAGGCACATTGAGCTTTAGAGCTTAGTTTCCAGTCAGTTATCCTACTCGGCGAGGTGAAGCGATCCATACTAAAGGTATTTTTCAGCAGTGTCTTAGCAAATGTCATAGAAACTACCTCTTTACTGTTGGCAATTATTTTTCCCAGTGGAGTGACCTCCCGGTCTTATACGACAAAACAACAGGAAGGTGCAAAATCGGCCTTGTCAACCCTGATAGACTTGACTGAATGCACATCAACAAAGAAGAACTAAATATACATGCTTTCTTTTCCTAGGATATTTTTGGTTTGTATCATAAGACATAATTTCGCTTTTCCCTACATTGTGGTTAGCAGAAAGAGGGAAATATTTCAGACATGCAATGCTATTATTAGATGTTACCTATAAACATGGGTTTGCATTAGTTTGATGCGCTGATACAGCATTCGTTAGAAAAATTTTTTCCCCTAGGAAAGACATGGTCAGAAAGGACTTTTCATAAAAGAGATTTGAGTGTGCATGTTGTATATCATTTAACAAGGAATGAGAAGATGAAGAGTCATCTGCAAGTTTTACCTCATTTAAAAGGCCCCTGCTTAAGGTTTGGTAACAAAAAAACTACCAGAGCGGGAGCTTTTTCTCTGGCCTGTTCCCAGGATATTCTGAAAGGTGTCCTTGTCTTGCTCTTCACTTTTCGGAGTGTGGGGTTGCTTCCCTGTGGCTGGAGGGCTCATGGAAAGCCCGTCGTGTGGGACAGGGGTATTCCGCAGCTCCAGTACTCACAGAACCTCGTTGCCTTTATCCCTCAGCTGCAGAGGGGCCAGGGAAAAACTGAAAAATAATGTAAAATATTTGCCAACACGCTGCTGTCGTTGCATGAATAGAATGCTGAGCTTTGTGTTGCACATACACCTCTTTTCCCCGTTGACAAAAAATTATTTGGGTGCTAGAAACTTGCTGTCTGATTGGTGTAAGAGCATTGCTTAACTGCACCTACCCACAGATGCCAGACTTTCACCTTTTGTTTGGATGCAAATACATTTGAAATCCTGCAGAGGACCACCGTGAAATTTTGTTTTGAGGGCTTGCCTCAGGTGCTGGCTTCAACCTGCACCTCAGGGTGAAGGAAGGAGCAGGACAGTGGGAAACTATGCTCAGCCACCCTGTATCAGATGGGTGCTCGGAGGAGGTAGCGAGCACTGAGAGCCCATCAGCGCAAAGCAGCCCTCCAGCCCCTTGGGCTGAGCAGGACCCTTCCCTCCTCTCCCCCCAAGCACTCAGCTGTGCACTCAGCCTGGCCTCTCCCAAGGGTATGGGAGGCACTCCAGTCAAAGAGATGGTGCTCACTTTCCCAGCGGGTGGATGAACTTGAATGTCTGGTTCTGCCCTGGTTCACACGGTCTGTTCGCTAAAGAGATCAAAGCATATTCATTTCTGGCACAAGACTTGATACAGATTCCTGTGGCTGTGTGTGAGCAGAGCATGGATGGACTCTCTGACCATCGCAAAAACCCCCGCTCCACCAAGATGCCAACACCCTTCACCATACCTTTTCGGAAAACAGTCTTTCCTTTATCTTTCAGACCAACTTTCTCTACCAATTCATTTGTAATGATCAAAGACATCAAATTCTCTTGAATATTTGTTATTTTTGAGGTTTTACGGATTAAGTAATCTCAGATTTCAGACATCCATGTGAAATAGTTGTAGAACAAGACAATCAAGTGACTCATTTAATGTTATGCCATAAAGCATGGCTTGATTCAGCTTTGAGTTTCAGCTGTGTCTAGCTGTAGTTATAACCAAGCAGTGAATCACTAACCCTTGCTCACTGACCCTTTTGGTTTTGCTTGCGATCTGTAACTAGAAAAAAATAGTTTCTCAAAGTTAGAAACTTCCTGTCCCTTGGTCCTAAACCATTGCAATAATTATCTGTGTACCTGCCATTCTAATACTCAAATAGTTTTAGCTGTTCATTTTTTTTTTTTACTTTCCTAAGAATTTTTGCCAGCTTGTGAAGAGGCTGGTTAGTTCACAGCCTATCCCCCACAGCTCTCTACCACATCACAAGCTCTGTCATGTGTTAGGGTGACTGGCACTGAGTCATACTTTCTTTTACTGTACCTGTACTTTTTCTACCATAATCAACTCTACTCATACTCTTTCCTGCCTTTTCTTTATTCAAGTGATAATCCACATGCTAATGGAATTTTGTTTGAGCCTGTTTCTAGAAGAGTAGCTTTTCGCTGAAGTTTGTCTATACTTTCCATTGTAAAGATCTGTTTAGAGTTGAGGTGTTTTCTCTTATTCCAACAGCTGACATTGGTAATCAGCAAGCAGTGTGCTTCTTAAAATCCCTTGTGAAAAACTGAGTAGGATGCCTGTACTATTTGCAGTAGTTTACCAGAGATAATTAGAGCTCTCATGATAAAGCCATTCTTCTCTCCTTTGCCTCATGATTTTACCTGGCAATCGCCCATTGACAGGGGCTGATTTAACATCTTAGAGGGGCCACAGACAAATACCTGTCATGGTAAAGATGCTCCAGAGTGCTGCAGGGCTTGCAGAGTAGCCAGGGTGCCCAGCACCACCATTTTGGGATTTCCACCTGTGTCTCAACACTCACTGTGTATTCAGCATTCAGGCCTCAGTTGGGCATCCAGGCTCCTTTGAAAAAAGGTTAACAAAGTCGGAGAAAGGGATCCTCTCAAACCAGGGAAGCCCATACTGCTTGTAACAGCTAGGAAGTGAACATTAAAAGAAAGAACTGGAGTTTATGTATGTGCCACTCTACTCTTCCTTTGGGATCCAAAGTGTGACCCTTTTCTGGGGGTTTATTCCACAATGTGGCATTAGTTAGATACATCTTTGAATTGCCCTGCTTCAAGCTGGGTTTGTACCAGGTGTCTTCCTGAGACCACTTCTGACCTAAACAATTCCTGCCTAGGGGGAACTGGGTGGAGGGACATAGCACAACATTGCCCGGTTTCCAGTGACTTGTGATTAAAGCAGCAGCATGTGAGAGACCCAAGTTCACATTCCTGTCCTGACTGTTTCACAAAAACATGAATCCCAGTGTTATGCTCCTCAAGGGGCTATTCTGGGAAACAGGTTAATAGATACCCTGGAGAGCTGATACCCTGGAGGTCTCCTTTGGTTTCTTTGTCTGGAGGAGTTTACCTAGAGAAAGGGACAACTGGATGCTGGCTCCACAGGTTACTGCAATTTGCTGCAGATGCAAAAGACTGGGTTAATAAATGTGTAGTTATTTATGAAATGTACACAGGGAAGAATAGGAAATAGCTTTCAGGTTAGTGTGCTTGCCTGAATGTTAGGCAGCTGAGTTGAGCAGGATCTGAATGTGGCTCTCTGGCTCTGCTGTACTAGTAGATGTTTTGGTACTTGCCATGCCTTCAAACAGCTTTCTAGCTCTTTGGAGAACATCCCTATATATGCTGTAACCTGCATATCAGTGTAAAAACCATGTTTGCAAACCATGGCAGCAGCAATCCCTGAATGAAGCTAAAAGGCGTCCTCCTTTTTCCTGGCAAATCTCACCCTTGGCATGACCACCACGAGATCCAGGAGGCTTTCTGCCTGGTTTGGTTTGGTTTTGTTTTGCATTGGGTTTTTTTAAGAAAGAAAGTCTGACTCTACAGTATCAGGAGGCTTCCTTCTATAAATACTGAAATTACGGACACAAATGCATTTTGCAACCAGTGCTGAACACCATCTTTTCTTTAACTTCCAGGTAAATACTAGAATCTGAGTTTCTAGAAATTTGTGCTGCAGTAGGTCAGAACATATTCCCACAATAAGGTCAGATCAATCCAGGTAATTCTATGTAAAACTCTGAACTTCTAGACATGTGCACACATAAAATTCCATTGATGTAATGGGCTTTCTACTGCGAAGGAAAATGTTTGGTTTGGATTTTTTTTCCCCTCTGGCTTGCAAGAGTAGAATATTTCAGCATGCATTAAGAATTACGCACTTTAATCGTAAATCAATTCACTGGTTTATATGAAATGTAAAACCAGTATTTTCAGGCATTTCTTTAGACTAAAAAGAACTGTTCTGCAAGAACAGCTTCAGCCCTCAGCCCAACTTACATGCTTAGCTAGATTAATATGAGTGGGATTGAAATAAGTGAGTCTGGATCAAGTCCAAGTCAAAATTAGGCTGCAGCAAACCCTATATTGAAGCCAAAGGTAATTTTCCAATTGATTTTGGTAGATACAGGATATTAGAGCCAAGAAAGATGCTGAAAAACCTGATATTTCTCTTATCAGTGCTGTTGAGGATATGCCTGCTTCAGATTTTGCCACCTATTTGCTGCACAGGGCACGGGGAAGATGCAGGCAGCAGGCTGGGAGGAAATGGTTGAACCAAGGATTTAAGGGCTGAAACACCGAGGCAGCATCCTCTTAGTAGGCAGGTGATGGAACTGAAGACTCTAGAGCCAAACTGGCTGTTCTAGGAATACACTGCCATATACCTGATCGCTCTTCTGGTGAAAAAACCTAGGTATTTCCACTCTAGAGCACATCCCGTGGCATTATTTCCCTTGCTGTGGAGAGAACCTGCAAGGTCCTTTCAGATAATTGGGTTGCTGGGTTTTTTCACACTAATTAAACAGAAAATGTTTTGAAGTGAAATCAGTCACTCTCCCTGGCACATTGCCATATGGAATTGGTGAAGAGGCAGACGTAGTCACAGCTCTCTTCACCGGCTGCAGCGTACGGCAATTGGTAGGAAAAAGACTCAGTGCAAAATGGCCTATTCTGTGGAGATGTAAGTAATAGCAACATTAGACCAATAAAAATCAACAGTGTGATTTTTATGTGCAGCTGTAATTATTTTCCACTAAAGGAGGTGCGGGAGGAGTACAAAGCCCGCGATTCCCGTTGCTAGCAGCCTGCCTAGCAGAACGCCTGCCTCCTCCTCGCTGCCTCTCACAGACACACATCAAACAATTGCATTAGCACTTCTGCTGCCTTTCTTCTCCCACCCTCTTTTTTCACACTATTTAAGAGCTAAAGCAGAGTGGTGTTGATAGTTGAGCCTAACAGTGAGTTTTGTTTGAACACAGCTTACCCTATCAATGATAATTCAGAAATTTCTGCACGCATTTTGAAGGCAAGTTTAAGTAATTTAAAAAGATGCATTTCTCCATTCGCAAATAGTAAATCATTTGTTCTGTTTAGTGGTTCTGAAAGAGTGCTTTTGTGGAAAAGCTTGCTGTGGAAAGTCGGAATAGGATAAAATTCTGCCTCTAATCACAGAGATGGGGTCTATATATTTGTGGATTTAGAATATGTAGAGTTCTAAAGGACATTTTTATATTTTTATGCCTTTTTTAGAATTAAAAAGTCATTATTACAGAAGAACAAATTGTAATATTTCATCTTTATTGCCACTTTTACTACTATGGGAGCAATTTTAGGGGATGACAGTTCCGTAACTCTAGGTGCTTTCTGCAGACAACTGCTTTTTCTTTTTCCTTGACATGTTTTTAACCGTTTTTGGATCAGGCCCCAAATATGTGTAATTAGCTTTTTATAAAAGCAATTAGACTGTAATCGTTCTCCCATCTGGATTTTATGTTCTGGCTATTAATGCTACAGATGCTTTAAAATATACAGCTCCAAGCGCTGCTCTGATCCTATTAGCTAAGGCCTAAATTCCATTTTTTTTTGAAGAGGCATGGAGAAATTCTTGGGGTTTTAAATACATGTACTCACCTTACATAGGGGACGTGTTTAGTACTGTGGTTATAGATAATTCACCTAGTGATAGGACCTTTGCCATCAGCATATACAAGTTTGTGTTCTTCACTTATGCATTGGCAAAATACACACACGTTTGCTCATCGGCCTCCATGGCAAGATTTCTCTTTGACTGAATCAGTGGATCTTCTACAAGGGTTCAGGTGTTGTGGTCTTATACAATCAGATGGTGGTCATAATTTCTAAATAAAATCTGTGGGCATAATTTAGTATTTTGAGCAGTTCCACTTATTTAAGAGGAAATACAGACTCAAAAGAAAGCGTAATCTTGAAAAGCACATCCATTTCAGATGGAATATTTGTGGAAGTCTGTGGTAGTTAGTATCCATTTTCTGGTATTTTAATAGGATTTGAGTCCCTAGCTCCTATACGCTCTCCAGAATCTTTGACTTATTTACTTCCCAAGATTTGCAAGGAAGACCAGAATCCTGCAGGGCTAGGCCATAGGCCCAGTTACAATTTCTGCCTGAAAGAATCCTCTATGCATCACTGCAAACACAGGATCTGGTCAAAGCACAGAAACCACAGGTTTGTGTAAAAATGTCCTACAACTACATTGTAGAAAAAAATATTTTGTCCTGCTAAAGTGTTTTGGTTTTTTTTTTTAATTTAAATCATGATTTAATGAATAGAATTACATAATACAGGGTCTTTTTCAAAAATTAATTCAGTATCTTGGAATTAACTAAAGGACATAGATTCCTCAGGTTTCATGGCAGGTATACAAATGTTTACTGAAGAGAGACGCATTTAGGGACATAAATCCATGCTGCTTGTTGAGGCATAACTTACTGTTGCCCTTGGGAGGGAAAAACACACTGCACTTCTGTGTGTGTGTGTGTTAATGAACACATATTTAATATACTGTCACGTTTTACTTGCTGCAACACTCAGGTTTTCGTTTCCCATTTCTATTTAATGTGAGCTCCAGTGGCACTAAGATGTCTATGGTCTAGGCAGAGATGTGTTAAAGTAATCTGAAAAACTGGACACTAAATAGAGCTAGGAAGAAATATCTGTGTTTATTTCATAAGTATTCTCTACATGTATCTCAGAAGGATCCTATTTATTATCTGTATATGGTTCAAAGATTGTCACGATAAATATAGAAGTATACTCAGGGGAAGAGTAAATAGGGACATGAAAGTCAGAAAATGTGAATTATTGTCACTATATATTAGTGAAATAAGATTTGTGTTTTAAACAGTTTGTCTTAATTATTTGCCTGTAAAAGGTATCTATTTGGCAATGTTTGGGCACTACTGAACTCCACAAATTTCTGGTTAATTTCTGTATGCATCCTCTATGCTTCTGCATTTGCTAAAGGTTTTGAAATCCACACCACTGAAAATGTATCTGTTTAATGGCAGCTATCACATTTATGTGACTATGAATTGCATAAATTAAGAAATTACCCAGGATGAAGTTAACAGACCTTTCTGGTGTCATCCTTCAGGTCATTTAAACCAACTACCAACTGGATAGAAACTTCCACAGCAGAAAGGCAGTAGGGAGTCGGTGCCTTTCACTGAACACCAGACTTGTCCTGTTAACATAGATCCTGTTTTCCAGATGCGTGTTTCCTAGGAAGGGATATGTGCTTTAGGGCCCTGAGCCAAAATATGAGCCTCTTCAAATATTCAGTGCATGAGGCAACACTCAGCATTTCTATATTTGGGGAAGTGTGCTGATTTTTTTCTCATACTGACTATGGTAGAGCTATACATCATGGGTGCTTTTGATGTTCATAAAAATAATACTGTGTAATAATAGAGTATGCAACGGAGTAATAAATATCCTTTAGGATGTAAGACAAAGCCTAATAAATTCATTAAGCACACTAGATTTCCAGCCCCTAGCAGCAGACCTTGCACTTAAATCAAAATCACAACAGGCACTTGTCCATCTTTGATAGAGACTTGGAAACAGACTTTAAAATGAGATGTCTGAATAAAGAAAATGCCCTTGCTTCCATAAATACTAAGTATGAAGCTAGACATAATAGATGTGAATGTGGAAATGGAGGCATCTTAGCATGTCTGTGTGTCTCAGTTTGATTGCACATTGTGAGGCCTGGTGGCTCGATGTCTTCTGTCCTTGAGCCTTGTGATCGCACCAGCCAGTGCAGTGGCCGATGAAGCAAACCTGTCCCTGCTGTAATAGAAACCTGAAGTAAAATGCGAGGCACCAACCTCTTTTAGACTTTGGTGCCAATTTGGAAATTTCCATGCAAATGGTGCTCTGTCAAAATGCAATCTCACATTTACATAGACCTGTCTGAGACTGCATCATGCATGGCAGCAAATAGCAAGTAAGGGTGGTGCTGTGGAAAGGACAATGAGGTCAGGCTGAAAAAGCTTTTTCTTTTTAAAATTTTTTTCCGCTTTCTTTTTTTCATTTTTTTTCTCTAACCCCAGTTCAGCAAGGGGCTGCCAAAGCAATACTCTCAGTTCTGTAAGTCCGATACGTCCGTTGTCCAGCTGCAGCCTCAGACAGGGCACAAGAATGTGCACACTGATTATTCAGGCACAGCATACTGCAATAGTCCATGGACAATCTATCTGCTGGATAAAAAAACCCCAAAGTTTTGGTTAAGTGTAAAATGCTTTAATTTTAACTTGGGCAGATCTTTGCTGTTGTATTGCCATTTGAGGACTGCCATAGGTTGGTTTGTGTGACTACTAAAGATGTAAAAACTAATGTGTTTTTTCCTGTGCTTGGGGAAATATGGAGCTGGTGTTTCACGCAAAGACCAAATCCTTTGCCTTCCTGAAAAAGCAACGGTGACTGTCCAAGTACAGCTTTCCAAATTCTTGCCAGTGTGACCACTGCATGGGAGATACAGAGATAACGCATGATAGAACTCAGAAGTTATTGTGTATTTATTTCTAGTCTGGTTTTTAGGTAGATTCCTATTCCTGAAGACCAAGCTGAAAGGCTGTGTGGAAGAACATCAGTAACTGAATGAGCTTACACATTTTTCTGGGTGTTGCCAAGATGCTGGTTATCGATCATACAAGCCAGTTGAATAATACAAAATTCATGACATATTCTTCTGATTTCGGCATTAGTTCTTAATCTTTGACCAATATTGGAAGGTTATCTAGATTTTCTTACTAAGAGACAATTTTTTTTTTTTTTAAATTTACCAAGCTACAGGAGTAGACAAACAAATGTTCTCTCTTCTGTAAAGTCAGCATCATTTGATAGGCACATAAAGAATATGGGCAGTTCAGGGGAGAAGTTAAAAGTACAGCAGTAGAAGTGAAAAGGAGAATTCAGGAAGGTAGTGCTGGAAAGCTGGCTTTGCTCTGCCTGGGTGAATGGTACTGAGCAAATCCTGTGGTATGGAGTGTCTGCAACAGCTGCAACAATAGATTAAGGGACCTGAAGCCCATCTGTGCTGGAAGCCTTTCCAGTAACTGATCTTTCAGGTGTTATTCTACATAATAAGTGTGTGCACCTTATATGTTTTGGTGTATTAATTTACAGCTGGATATGCTACATTCCTCCGCATAATCTTGGATGATGTCTACCTCTTTTTTTTTTTTTTTTGTCTACTCTGTGGTCTTTTGTCTGCAAACAGAGAAGCTGCTGCTCACTAAACACACAAAACTTCCATAATTCCATGCCAACTTGAGGTGCTATTTTGGCCCAAGGCAAATCGAATTAATGAGACTTAAATGCAGAATTTGCTCAGCCCCCCCAGGTTCACTGGTACTGAAGAAAACTCCTGCTGTGATGATGTATTGGAGTCATAGACACCATAAAATGCAGCACACATTATTCTTTTTTAATCCTCTGCATTCTGGTACCGAATACCACCCTCAGACTATGTGTTCAATGGTAGCACTCAATCTATTACAAATAGAAATACAGTTTTCCCTTTCAGCAGATTTCCTTCCTTTTCCTATTTTGTACAATGGATACGTAACAAGGCTGGAAAGAATGCTTGCCAACTTCAATTTTGCCAAACATGTAAATGTTATTAAAAATAATCTTTAAAAAAATGCCTAGACAAAGCAAAATATTTCCACAAATTAAGTAAGATTACAAAGATGAATTACAAATAAACCCTGTTAGCTTGGAGAACCAAAATATTTTGTCATTGGGATCCTCCAAGCGAAAGAGTTCAGAAAGAAAAACAAAACTGCATTCACGCACACTTCCATTTTTCAAACAAAAAGGCACAGAAACACAAGGCAGCCATTGGAGGCTTTTACTAGCTGCTGTTTGTGAAAACACAATGCTCAAGTCGTTTGGAGTCTTTCAGGCTTATGTATCCATGTGGAGCTTTGGAGAATACAGTGGAGAACCAGAAGTTTGCTCACTTACTTCAGGGTTAGACCCTCAGCCAGTGTGCACAGATTTTACTGGGGAAACACCCCTCTGTGTTAGAAGCATTATTTTGTTCACCAAGACAGTTTTGCCAGTGAAACACTAAAATAAATAAAACTTCATTCTCCAGTTATGGCATATTTTTCTATGGAAATGTAAACAAACTTTACCACTAATCTAGTTTATTTGAATATCAGAGCTGATAAGATTTTTACGCTTTTGATTATTCTGATAACAGTAAAGCAAGAAACTTGCATATTGACAGTGTTTGAAATCAGATTAACTAGAAAAATATATTCACAAAGCTGGTTTGTTAAAGAGACATCTTTTTGCTGCTCTTCTGCAGTAGTTATACATTCATTGGCATCACAAATTCCAGCAATGAGCAATGATAATATCTGCATTAACTGTTTGAAAGGAAATAGTAAAGCCAGAATTGATGATCTGAGCTAGTTCTAACAGACTAAACAAGGAGAAAAGTACAGGTGTGGGGATTGATCCTTTTTTAGTGCCAAACTGGAGATTTTTCATCAAAGATAAATCCATGTCGGTTATCTCACCACTGGGAGTCAAATAACCTTTCTTTGTTCAATTTAATAAACTGAATTTTGAAGTGTAAGGAGCATTCGTCTTTTTGAGTGAAGAGAAATTCTGTATTTCTAGTTGTAATTGTTCTTTCTGGCCTCAGTATTGAAGGTGGTTATACTTCTTTCTATAAAGTGGTGTCATTTTTGCCATTGGTGCTGAGAGAGCCAAAGACAGAGTATAAATCAATTTACAGCCTGTTTAAAAGCAGGGAACAAAATGCATGAACCTTAATTCAAGAACTGCTTCAGATTATTATCATTTTATGATTAACTAAAGTGGACTTCAACCTCCTTTGAGGTTTCAGTGTTAGCATGATAAAACTCATCGCTTTTAATGAACTGACTGCTTTCAGTATTTATTCAGTACATTACACATAAACAGACTTATGCAGCAAGGGGAAGGTCACTTGATTAATCCTTGCTCCAAAGGTGTAAGTGGATATGATCACATGCAATACAAAACCAATACATATTGATTAGCGCGACAACGCCTCACTGAACAGATGTCTCTTGAAAGGAGAGTGGAAGCAATTTGGTACAGGAGGCCTCCTGTGTCCTCTCCCCTGATGGTAAGGTAAACCAGGACCTGACCAGAGTGCTCCATGCTCACTATGGTATGACAACACCCATAATGCCAACCTGCACTGTAAGGGAAAAACCTTTAGTGAAGTCCATACATCCCCTGGACCTCTCAAAATGCCTCAGCGTACCCCAGTGCCAAGGTGAGGTTGTTCTCCCAGCCCGTGGCCATGAGTCACTGCTGCTGAACTCTAGAACCGGTTCCTTTCAGAGTCATAAAATACTCCTACAAAACAGAAATGAATCTGTTTTACCCCCCAAGGACTGTTTGTAGCTCTGGCCAGACTCAGAATCCATGCAGTTAGGCTCACTTACGCAGACAACCATGGCATATCTAGTCAATTGAATAAGGCAGACTAGTGCTTCTGTGTGCACAAAGCCCTCCCTTGAAAATAAAGAAATGCCTGTTTGGTGAAGGGCTGAGGCCTTCAAGAAGGTTACACAGGGATACATGCTCAACCCTTATGAACATAGCTATTGAAAACAATTTGATCTCACAGGTCTTAGCTTCCCCTGTGCCTATGATGGATCCATACATGTGGAAACAAAACCTCCAAGGAATAAAAGTGGAAAACATGCATCCCTCATCGTTTTGGAAGGAGGCAGCATCAAGCATGGGGTTAATGTGAAATCTGTGGTCAGGCACCAAGAAACAAATGCAAACAGAGAGAATACCAAGAGCAGACAGACAATGCAAGAGAAGCAGACATATCAGTTGTAGTGACTTTGATGACACATATCTCAGTCAATGAGAACGTCTCGTTCCTGGTGACCCTGCACCTCTGAATCTGAAGTTTCCTTTTAAGACTTTGTGGTGCTAGCAAAACCTAATGAAGATTTTTATGAAACACCCTCTCATAGCCTCAAAGAGAGGCTTTCTGCTGAAGTCACCAGGGCCACACCAGTAGGAAACCGGAGGGAAAAGAGACTCAGGTTACATCTGCTTGGGCAGATCTGGGGTGTGGTGACCACAGGTGCTCCTCCTCTACTAAATTGGCATAACTTACTGTTATGTTACTTATGTTGTTGCTGACTGGGGCCTCAGTCAGCAAACCTACTTCAAAACAGGTATTGCTCAATGCACAAGCTTATGACAACGTTTAGGCTTTTTTTTTGTCCCCCCAAAACCCTAGAATGCAGTTTAATGTTGGAAAACATGACGTTGTTCCACACAACCTCTAGCTGCTGTCTCTGTTGTTTGTCTGTCTGTGTCACTGGGCTGATCAAAGCCTTGACAGCTTCACTGGAAGCATCATCTGTGAGAGTGTCTGGAAGTTCTTGTTAATCACAGGGGCTTTTTTGCCCTTTCAGGGCAATGGCAGGAAAGAGAGCTAACAGAAACTGGAAAGCCAGCGTTAACCATTAGGAGGCTCTGTGAATCTTCTGCTGAATACAAGGATGAAGGACGGTGGGGAAATGGAGTTCAAAAATCATGCAAGACTGTTAGGAGATGCCTGATTCAGCAAAACACAGATTTCACTGCCACTACGTTCAAGGCTGTCTCATCTTAACAAAGTGGCTAAGCAGGCCTGTGGGAATTAACAGCAGGTCAGAAATTCAGTCTGAGTCTGACATTGGTCTCAGCACAGTCCATTTCTACCTGTGAGAAACCTAGCCGAGAGAAGCAAGAAATTCAGAACAATAGAGGGAGTAAACAGCAACAAAGCTGCAGCTGGCATTTTGTTTGGATTCTTGGGCTGTCTATGTTGTAGATAACTAATAATAGTATGGTGTAGTTAAAATAGCCAATGAATCCACTGTAGTAGTTGAGCAACCAATGGACAACTAACACGAATGATAAACATACAAAAGTGTATATATATGGCACTGGCTCTTAGAATAAACGCTTTTTGCCTGCACTTTATACTGGACTTAGTGTGTGTTGTGTCCGCCTCAACTGCGCCACAGGCCCATAATTTTACTTATGACAAACACCCCCATCTTCATTGAGACGACTCATGCCCATGCAGTTGCTCAAATACTTTGCAGGTTGTGAGCTACCTCTCAGTAAAGTGATCTTGTTACTGCATGCTCTTGTTTGAAATTCCCAAATCGTGAAGGTAGGTACTTTCAATAATGAATACTCTTGGGGCTGTGTCATGTGAGATCTTTTGCCTTTTAAATGCAGATGACAGGTTACTAAAAATGTTTCTCTCCACGTAGCACTTTTTGCAGTGCTGCTATGTGCTGCATATGCCAAACCTTCATCTGTGACTGTAAAATATTTTATCTGGTTTAGGGTTATTATCTGGCCCAAGAAGAAACAGAAACGCCTTCAGATTTGGTTACCACACTTCATTGAACAATCTTGTGAACACGTTGAACAGATTGACAGTTATATCCAAATATAATTAGGAACGGTGAACTCACTTCTTGAAAGTTTACTTTTGTAAAGACGTATTAATAGCATTCAGTCTCTTTCATAGCAAGAATAACGCTGACTTCTGCACTATCACACAATTCTTATCCAGAATTTCAGTGGAACCTCAATGTTGCTGTTAAGTTGTAGGTGTATTTTGTCCAAATCTGTTTCACTCAAAATTCTTCAAAACTCTCTTTGACTCTGTTCTGGATCTGCATTTTTCTATATAAGCCTAATAGTTGAAATTTCTTTGAGTTCTTCAGCTGCAGGATGAACACTGATGTTACAGAATGAACACACCTTATTCTTGTTCAGACTGAAGTCTGCTAAGTCAACGTGTTTCTTCAGTGCCAGGAGTTTTATGTGTGTTATTCTTTAGTATGAGAGAATATAGCACATATGTGCCGCCTGTCACTTTTGAGTCATCACTCATTTTACTCAAATGTTCTTAATGAGGCAAGGTAGTTCACTTTGGTGGGTGATACAGGTGGGATCCCGCATAATTTGGCAAGAAAAAACAGGGTATGAAAACTCAGTCATATTCCTTAAGTATCAGTCACAGAGAACACGGTTATTTCTCTGCTTTACCTTATCCTTCTGAATTGAAAAGGGAACTTAATTCATTACATCTAAACGCCATGTAATTGACCTCTGCCCTCACCCAATATTCCAGGGAAATCATTCCTGCTCCTACAGCAATGCAGCCGAGACCCGTCGTTGGTGTGCAGCTGCTTCTCAAACGTTGTTTCCTTGTTCCCTCCCTAGGACCAGCAAAGAGCCGGAACGGCCACGGAGCAACTGGGAAATAATTACAAAACACATCTCTGAAAAAGAGGACGAGGAAGTGAAATCAGAGGGCTCCGCCGCCCTCCGGGAAAGGGAAAAAATACGTACAAATCCCTGAGCAGATGGTGAGTGTAAACACACGGGAGAGGAGCCGAATTCCTCCCGGGGGGAACTCGGACTTTCTCCTCTCCGCTGCTCGCCTCCCGCCCGAGGAGGCCGGGGAAGCTGCTCCGCCCGGGGGCACACGGACAGACACGCACGAACAGACACGGGGACGCGCGCACACACGGCCAGCCCACCCGCACAGGCGGGGACACGCGCATCATCCCCAGCACACCCAGACAGACACACAGAGATCGAGGCCGCCCGGCTCCGCGCCGCGGGGACACGCGCCCCGCACCGGCACACGCGCGGAAGCGCCGCCCCGGACCGCCCCCGCATCCCTCCCGCCTCTCCTCCCGCCCTCCTTCGTCCCCGCCCGCCGCTCGCACACACACACACACCGGCCGCAACATGACGGGCAGGCGGACAAACTGACAGACCGGGGCACCACCGCTCCGCACGGATTATTCTCCCCGGGCCGGGGCGACGCAGAGACCCAGCGGGGCTGGGGCGGTGCCGCGCCGCGCTGCCAGGAGGGTCCCAGCCCCCACCGGCAAACGGCGAGCGCGTCGGGCGCCGGAGGAGCCCGGCCAGGTAACGCGTCCCTCCCGGGCGGTATCGCCGGGCAGAGCCGGGCCAGGCCGTG